>KN839838.1:8825-81165 GCA_000827185.1 Hydnomerulius pinastri MD-312
CTCCTTCACACCCTTCAAGAAAGGCGATAAGGTTTGGCTAGAAGCTAGGAACCTGAAACTCAATTATGAGAACAGGAAGCTTGCTCCTAGACGAGAAGGACCCTTTTCCATCTCCGAAGTCCTAGGCCCAATTACCTATCAGCTAAAGCTCCCAACATCCTGGAAAATTCACAATGTGTTCCACACCTCTCTACTCACTCCTTACCGGGGAAACACGGAACACGGAAAGAACTGTCTAGAACCTCCACCTGACCTCGTGGATGGAGAAGAAGAATACGAAGTCGAAGCAATCTTGTCACACAAAGGGACGGCATGCAGAAGACGTTACCTCATCAAATGGAAGGGCTACCCTTCTTCTGAGAACTCCTGGGAAGCGGAGCCTGCCCTCAAGGGCGCCAAAGACGTTCTAGCTGCCTATAAGAAGAGGAAACGACTGTGAAGAACTACAACAACCAAACTCTAAGCAACGCACAATAGATACCATCACCGCCCTCATCCTCATGTTCTTCTTATCCTACCTCACGGTGACCATGCTCTACCTCATTCACATGATCTTCTCCTCGGCCTTCCTCCTTGACATCCAGTTCTCATCCAATCGGCTCTCCATCGCTTGGGCAGAACCTTACTCCGCCATCACCTACCCTGATGCCTTACCCTTTCCTGCTTCTTCCCCTCCCATTGCTGAACCTTTCCCCATCGAAGAGTCGCCTGCATCGGAGATCCACTGGCCTGATCATCCAACTTGGGATGACTTCACCGCAGCTCCCAATGAACCAGACTCCCACTCTGAGGTTCCCTCAGAACATCTGTCCCTTCCTGCCCTGATAGCCGAAATAGAGGAGGCACATGCGCTCTACAACCACGCCTCTGGAACTCCTCCACCTACTTAAAGGCCCTTGGGACGCCCTCACTCTCCCCTCCATCTATCCCCTCTTATACTCTCTTGTACAAAAAAAAAAAACAACCACAATGCCACACATCCCATCTCAATATCGTCGCTCCGTTCCCGATGACCCCATCCTCTCCCATGATGCAAACCGTCACTTCCGCTGGAGAGCTATCCTTACTACCCCCACCTTCCTCCATGACATAGAAACCCGTCTTCAGGGTGCCACCTTTGCCCCAGCACGAAACACTGCCACAATCATTCGTTGTGCTGAACGACTCCGCCCCCTTGCTGCTGACTTAGTCGCTGAAGGGACCCACCCATACTTGGCACAGGCATTGGATGACATTCGCCAAAACATCCACTCCTATGCTCTGGATGTCTTAGAAGATACCCCATTCGGCCCAGCTGTTAGCAATATTGGTCGTAGCCAACCATCCAGGCAGCGCCCCTTCCCTCGCCCCACCCTTCGCCGTTCCCCTGCCCAGAGCCCCCTCCGGGCTTCACCAGTCTCCCAGAGACCCCCCACCCCTGGGCTGCGCTACCCTTCTCCTATTCAGGAGGATGCCTTTGAGGAAGACGTATCCAATCATCACCCCATCCACCCCACTACACTGGCAGGCCCAGGGAACCCTGGTTCTACCTTTCCGGACACTGTCACTGTGCAACAAGTGCTCGAGGACTTGCGCTACAACTATAATCCACATGGCCAAGCCCCCCGCACCTTCCTCTTGCCTCCCCAACCCATCGTGGAGACGACTAGTGAAGAAAATTGAAGACTGGGTCTTCAAGGGTAGAGAGGGGGTAATGTTACTGTAAACGATCTTGTTACAGTCCCCCACTCACTTCTTATCCTCACCTTTACCTTGTGTACATCATGAACCATCTTTCCCTCCCTTTTCATTTATCCATGCTTCCTCCTCATGTTTCCTTATTGCCCACACTACCTCCTCATGTTCTCTTATCACCATCTACATGCGTTAGAAGCATGGATGCTCTCCCCTTAACCCTAGTACATGCGTAGACCACATGTTACTTGTACAACGTATTTAGTCTCGCAGCTCAAGTGTAGGAAACCCTAACTTGAGCTATGCAATCTTATCTTTTACTTGGCTCCCCTCTGAACTCCTGAACCTTAGAGAACCTCTAGGGAAGACTCCCTAGAGAACTAAGGCCGGCGACTAGAAGCCTCAAGAGCTCGTTGCCTAGCAACTCGCAGTCTCAAGAACTCGTTGCAGAACAGACCCTCCTGAACTCGGACCTCTTGCGTAACATTTTACTTCGCTTAGCCTCGAACTCGCGACTTCGCACTTTAACTTTTATTTCTTTCTGATCACGTGACTCGGTCACATGATCCAGTAGCACATGACTCATCACGTGACCTAAACCCTCACACGTTTATCTATTATCTATACACATGTATTCCTCATGTACACTTGCGTAGCCTCAGCTACAGCCTCGTCATATCTCTAACCTATAGCGTATTTCCCTACTGCCTCACTACATACACATGTATGGTCACAGCTTGGTCTGTGCACTAGTAGTCAGTGGTATAAATACCTGAATGCAAACACCCAGAGAACTCCAGTCTAGTTCTCTTGGGATTTACTGTCTCAATTCCTAGCAAATTCTCCTCTAAGTCAAAACTCTAGCATTGTGAACTCAAGACCATTAATAGTGGTATTGGGTCGCTTCATTAGAACTAGACTATCTTACTTACCTTCACAACTGCGTCACTTACCCTTGTGAGGTCAGTGAACACTCTATCATCTACCATCACAGCCGGACTCCAGGCTTAAGGAGAAAGAGAGCTGCCTCCCAAGCTTAAGGGAAATTACATAGCGTTACTATAGTTTTTCATAGTCCTCGTAACCAGGGTCTCTTACTAGACCGCCAAGGTGTGAGAAGGGTAGCCATTAGTAGGCACCACTCCTGGGACAACCGTTTGGACCCCGGTCAGAAACACATTCAATTCTTTTGGACCACGAAGTCCGTGTCCTCGTGTGGCACATTGCTCTTGATTACCTAGCTTTTACGTACAGTACGGTACTCCTGTCGGGGAAGGCTTTTGATCCAAAAGAGTAGACTAGGACCTTACTGTCCTTGGCGAAGAAAACCTTATGGTGGCACGCCTTTCCAAGATCCTTAGGGAGGAGCGAGCACAACTTCAGCTAGAAGTTTATCACGCTCAGAACCAACCAGACTACCGCCACCCCAACAACCTCCTCCCCCACGAACACCGAGATCTCCACACCCGCTGACGCTTCTTTGAACAGGAAGTCAATACTCCTACTCCCTCGCCTACCCCAGAACCAGAAGAACCGGTAGCACCAGAACTCGGCCCAATCCCACCTTGCTTCTGGACTCCACTCCCTGCATGAGAACCATCCCCGGTCATCAGGCAAGAAACCCCTGAGCCACAACCCCTCGTCCGTCGCTCCACTCGCCAAAAGAACCTAGCAAGGCCCAGGATCCCTTTCTATTGGAGGGCCTTCCCCACCTGCTCCCACTGCTTCTGTGATGCTTGTGTAACCGGTTGGCATGAAGATCACACATACTCTTACGGCAAGCGCACCCCTCTTCCCCCAAACCCCAAATTCATCGACCTCAAATAAGCTACAATGTCTAACCTCGGAGGCGACGATGACGTCGACATGCAGAGCCTAGTAGAGGCAATGCAACAGCAGATTGCCCAGATGCAGGCAACAATCGCCACGCAGACGGCACAGCCAGTGGACCGAACACCGGTCATAAATGTTGAAAAGAAGTTCAGCAAGAAGGTAGAAATTATTGCTGATCCAGGGCAGTATGCCAGCGAAAAGGCAAAGTTCATTGAATGGTGGACCAAGATGAAAATCTGGGTCAGGGCCAACAATGACGCATTCTCAAACAGCTTCGAGCTGTGCATGGCGGTCTGGTCCCGTCTCACCGGACCCAATGCGGGCCGATATGCACAGACTCGAATGGTAGAATGTCTCAACGCCAATCACTGGCCCTCGGACACTGAGCTGATTGCGGAAGTAGAAAACTTCTTCCTTTCGCAAAACGAACGAGACTGGGCTCGCTCCCAGATACAGTCATGCAAGCAGGGCAACCTCCGGGTTGACGAATTTGTCTCGAAATGGCTCTCCCTTTTCAGGCAGAGCAAGATCTCCGATGAGCATGGGGTCTACCTTCTGGAGACTAACACCTCAGCTCGTATCATCAAGCAGGTGTTTATGCTTGGGTTCAGGGCAGACACTGTCCTTGACTACATCAGGAGAATTCAGGAAATAGGGCGAGCCCAGGAGGCTTACCTAATGTTCCAACCCACTGCCAGAACCCAGAGACGTGCCTGGGGTAACAACGTGTCTGGGTCTAAGACCTATGGAGAGCAGGGCAAGCCGATGGACATCGGTGCCACCACCAAAGGCAGAGGAGCGGGCTCCTTGGAGTGCTACAAGTGTGGCAAAGGGAGACACTTTGCATGCAATTGTAAGGCACCCAACTGCCGGTGCGGTTCTAACCACCATACCTCCGAAAGGCACCCTGCTGGCCAGGGCAAGGGAAAAGGACGCGAGGTCCAATCCACCTCCATGTCCAACAACGCCCCACAGTCCCAAGTGGACTTTAAACAAATGGACTTTGAAGAGGCCAAGGCCTTCTTTTATGATATGCAAGTCGCTGAGATGAAATCTCAGGGAAAAGGATTCAGCCCTTAGAAGATCTGGGATCTAAGGGTGACGATGTAAAACGGACTATCACTAACAGAGTGGGGACTCCAAAATCATATACAAAAGTAGAAAATAGTAAAACACAAAAAAATGTTTCTTTCTCTAGCTACAATTCTTTCTCTCCTCTTTCCTCTTCTCTCGATACTTGTAGCAGCAGTGTAGATACCGACAAACATGTAACTTCTATTATCTCATCATCCGAAGGGGAGTCTCCAGTGGAGCTCGGCAGGTGGTCACCTGTGCTTAATTCCCCTAAAAATAACAAAAAATATATATTTAATTCTACTACATCTTCAACAGAAAACCCCCAGTCTTTCCCAGAAAGAATTCTTGTTCAAAATGTCTCCCTTCACAACGAAATAGCTAAGGACATTACGGTTACAGCACAGAAAAGTAGAAAACCTGGCATGGCGGCACAAGCACTACTAGACAGCGGTGCCAATGGAATATTTATAGACAGAACCTGGGCAGAGAAGCAGGGACTCCTGCTTAACAAGCTCGAGCGCCCCATCCCGGTATTTAATGTAGACGGTACAGCCAACAGGGCTGGTGACATCACACACATGGTTGACGTAAAAATCAACTTCCGGGGCCACAACGAGGCCGTACGATGTGAAGTCACAGACCTAGGCTCCCACTCAATTATCCTAGGGTACACATGGCTGGAGCACCACAACCCAGAAATCAATTGGAAGACTGGAGACATTAAACTATTGCAATGTCCCAGGCAGTGCTATCTATTATCTGATAGAGCCGGATTCCTTCGCTTGCTTGAAGCTGAGGAAGGGTCTGACTACCAGACATGGCGAGCAATCCACGAATCATGTGCCGTGCACGTAAAATCTACAGAAAAAGAGAAAACCCCTGAGGAACTAGTTCCGAAGGCATATCACAAATATTTAGATGTCTTCTCAAAGAAGGAATCCAAGCATATGCCCATGCGCAAACCATGGGACCACGCGATTGACTTAAAGGAAGGCTTTACACCCAAGAAAGGAAGAATGATACCTTTATCCCACAAGGAGCAGCAAGAAGTCTCAGCATTCATTGACTCCAAGCTTGCTAAAGGATACATTAGACCTTCCAAGTCACCGCAGACAGCCCCTGTCTTCTTTGTCCCCAAAAAGGATGGGAAGAAGTGCATGGTGCAGGATTACCGATACTTAAATGAAGGCACCATTAAAAACAATTATCCCTTGCCCCTGATTGCCCAGCTTGTTGACAAACTGAAGGGCGCAAGGTTATTTACAAAAATGGACTTACGTTGGGGATACAACAACATTTGAATCAAAGAAGGAGATGAATGGAAAGCAGCCTTCATGTGTCATCGCGGCGCTTTCGAACCCCTCGTTATGTATTTTGGGCTATGCAACTCCCCAGCCACATTCCAAGCCATGATGAATGAACTCTTTGCAGACATGAATGGCTGTGTAGTTGTATATATGGACGATCTCCTTATCTATACAAAGACCAATAAGATCCAGGATCATGAGAAGGTTGTTGAGCAAGTACTCCAACGTCTCAGAGATCACGATCTTTATGTAAAACCCGAAAAATGTGCCTTCCACGTTACAGAAGTAGACTTTTTGGGCATGATCGTTAATCGCGATGGGATTCGCATGGACGAATCAAAGGTCAAGGCAGTCCTAGACTGGCCCATCCCCACGAAAGTAAAACACGTGCGCGGATTCCTAGGACTTGCCAACTTCTACCATCGTTTCATCAAAGATTTCGCAACCATAGCTAGACCATTGAATGATCTTATTAAAAAAGACTATTCCTGGTGATGGGAAGATCGTGAAAACACAGCGTTTGAAACGCTAAAACACTTATTTACTACTGCACCGATCTTGGCATACCCGGACAATGATTGCGAATTCCGAGTTGAGTGCGACTCCTCAGATTACGCAACCGGGGCCATACTATCTATGAAGTGTCTTGATGACATCTGGAGGCCATGTGCCTATTCTTCACACTCGCTAGGCAATGCAGAACGAAACTACCAGATCACTGATAAAGAGATACTGGCTATTATTAGAGCTCTAGAGATGTGGTGTCATTACCTAGAAGGAAGCAAGTTCAAATTCGAGATCTGGTCAGATCATAAGAATTTGCAGTACTTCATGATGTCTCAAGACCTCAACCGGCGACAGGCATGCTGGGCTCTTTACCTATCCAGGTTTAATTTCTCGCTTATCCACAAAGCCGGAACATCTATGGGAAAAGCCGATGCCTTGTCACAACGTGAAGATCACGCTACAGGCATCGAAGATGACAACAAGGGTGTCACCATGATTAAGCTGGAATGGATAAACTCGAAAAGGAAAGTCACCTTTGTCGAGGGCGAAGAGTCTAACATTATTACAAAAATATGTCAAAAGCTACAAAATGTGTCCATCGCTGAGATTGAAAGAACAAACAACTACAAGCTAGTTGACGGACTATACTATGTTGACGACTGTATCTATGTACCTGAGGATGCCGACCTCTGACTTCTAGTCGTCGAGAAACACCATGACACACCCGTCGCCGGTCACCCTGGTGCCAAACGCACCCAGGAACTCGTGGAACGTCATTATTGGTGGCCTGGCCTTGCCACCTACATAAAAGACTATGTCTCACACTGTCACAAGTGTCAACAAATGAAAGGACAAAATATCGCACCTGCTGGCAAGCTCCAGCCACTACCAATCCCATCTGGACCATGGGTCGATGTGTCAACGGACTTTACGATGGACTTACCTATATCTAACGGTTACGACTCAATCCTGGTTGTGATTGATCGGTTCTCAAAGGAGGCACATTTCATTGCATGCAACAAAGAGATAACGGCGCTGGAAACTGCCTGTTTATATTTGGACCATGTATGGAGATTCCACGGACTTCCCACAACCATCGTATTGGATCGTGGACCACAATTTGCGGCTAAAGTAATGAAAGAGCTGTGTCGGCTTCTGGGTATCACACCAAAGCTCTCGACTGCCTTTCATCCACAAACCAATGGCCAGACAGAACGAATGAACTGTGACCTCCAACAATACCTTCGCCTATTTACCGCAGATAAGCAGCAGGACTGGTTGCTTTGGCTCTCACTGGCTGAGTTTTCATATAACTCTAAAGAACAATCTTCTACAAAGAAGTTGCCATTTGAGGTAACCAGATTGTACCAGCCTAGGATGGGGGTAGAACCCCTCACATCTAAAGTGCCTGCAGCACAGGATCTGGCCTCCCAAATAGAGCGCACTCTGGAGGAGACTCGGAATAACTTAAAACAAGCCCAGGACGCAATGAAGCGACAGGCTGACAAGTCTCGGTCAGATGTGCCTGAGTACAAGATCGGAGATCTCGTCTGGCTCAGCACAACCAACCTTCGCTTAACACGTGCATCTCGCAAATTAACAGAAAAATGGCTGGACCCTTACAAAATCGTATCTTTCCACAGCCCTAATGCCGTTAAATTAAAACTACCACGCTCCATGCGCATTCATGATGTCGTGAACATAAGTCGCATTAAACCCTATAAAGAGTGCCTGCCCGGCCAGCGCATTGATCAGCCCGGTGCTGTTGAAGTTACCGAAGATGGCGACCCAGAGTATCTGGTCGAATACATGGTAGATTCCTGGCTGGTCCGGAACCGCCTCCAGTACTTAGCCCACTGGGAAGGTTATCCTGAGGAAGAACGCACATGGGAACCCGAGAAGAACCTCGAGAACTCCACAGAGAAGATCCACGACTTCTACAGACGGAAACCTTCGGCACCCCGTAAGCTACAGATGGCCCGGACGGCATTCGATGCCCTATTTAAACCATATATCAACCTGACAGAGCCGGACTCTATTTGGAATCGCCTGGAAGTCGATCCCTAAAATGGGGGTAGTGTTACAAACATACATATTTTCTTTAAACTTTTACTTCGCTCAGCCTCGAACTCGTGACTTCGCACTTTAACTTTTATTTCTTTCTGATCACATGACTCAGTCACATGATCCAGTAGCACATGACTCATCATGTGACCTAAACCCTCACACGTTTATCTATTATCTATACACATGTATTCCTCATGTACACTTGCGTAGCCTCAGCTACAGCCTCGTCATATCTCTAACCTATAGCGTATTTCCCTACTGCCTCACTACATACACATGTATGGTCACAGCTTGGTCTGTGCACTAGTAGTCAGTAGTATAAATACCTGAATGCAAACACCCAGAGAACTCCAGTCTAGTTCTCTTGGGATTTACTGTCTCAATTCCTAGCAAATTCTCCTCTAAGTCGAAACTCTAGCATTGTGAACTCGAGACCATTAATAGTGGTATTGGGTCGCTTCAATATTGCAACAGTTTTTGAAGTCACTGTGTATATTCCTATATCATTTTCACTCCATTTCCCTGATGAATCGGGATCACGTGCCCAGCAGTTTTATCTTCAACTGAACTCGGTGAGCCTCAGCATTCCCCCAGACTTCATCACGTGAGTCCATCACAGACTTTTGGGCCCTAGACCAGCCATTTCCTGGATGTTCTCGATGAGTGAGTGTCTGGAATTCCAACAGCCCTTTGGGCAACCCTGGACCCACAAAACAGGTGACAGAGACTGTTCAGTCATCAAACAGCCGGCTTCATAACTCTGTGTGACAATGAGTTTGTGAACAGAGTTGATCCATCTGAATACATGCCAACAGTCCAAAGGCACATTTTTAGGTTGATGAGGCTGAGTAGCAAACAGAGCTCACTGACATGAAGGACAAAGAAGTAAAGGCCCTTTGTCCTGGGTGGAGGCCATACCCATAGGATACAATAATGCTCAATGATACAACTCAAAGTTGTAAGATGGCCACATATTGGAAGGAAGCACATTGTTCTGAAGCAAATCGAATGGCATATCTTCATATGTGACCTTTTCCAATGTGCTCTCAGGTACATAATGTCTTCCATCCTTTTGATTTCAGGAAAGTCCACAATTGAAGGGAGTATATGTCGTTCTCGCCATCGTCTGTGGCTAGCAGCATTTGTGTCATGTTCACAGTCACGAGCTGCATCATCTCTGGCTCTGAATTGCTTTACTGACCAAGTGTGGCTAGCGCGGTCTGCTTCACGTGCAAGCAGATGATCACCAACTGGCATCTTGACAGGGTGCAGTAATATATGCCTAGGCCGCATTATGGAACAAAAGATGTACAACCATGAGGTGCAAGACATATTGCAGACATGCGATCTGAGTTTATCCTTGATCCATGATAGCCAAGCACGATGAATCCCCCGCTAGGTGAACACCATGCCATGTGTAGTGGTGAGTGAAAACAAGTTCTCGTGCGTGAGGTGTTCAATCTCCTCTACAAGGATACTCAGAGACTCAGGAACATCAGGAAAATGATGGATTGCTTATTCAACCTTATACATACTTTTTGCGCCAAAAAAGGGCCAGATAAGATTACTTTCAGGTAAGTAGAACAAGTCGGAACAAGCCCACTCATTTTCTTGTTTTTACCTTATTTTCGCTTTTCTTACAAGATGAGCCATTGGAAAGGAGAATAAGTGGCCTCAAAATTGCACCGCGCTGTCTAGATATAAGTGAGATAAGGAGAGTGAAAAAACAACGAAAAAGAGCATTAAGTATCTCAGTGAGATAGCACTAAAAAAGTGGAAGTAAAGGATCATATCGAGAGTAATGAGGGGGACGAGATGTGGACATCGAATATGAACAGCGTGGGGTATAGATCAACTGCCGAGGTGCAATGTATTTCACCAAAATCACCAGGTTCCTATGCAGCGCAGATGTCAGCGAAAGAAGGGTTAAAAACAGGGTTCAAATTTTACAGAGGAACGCGCGAGGGTTGACGCCGCTCTCCAAAGTGTCACATGCGCTACTGGGCACATCACTGCCGGGAGCCTTCGCACTCTTCATGTGCTGCGCTGCGGCAATCATGTCACGAGTAAATCCAGCACCCCTTTTGAATATCGATTCCCTGTAGCCAGCAGTATTGCCACCCCAATTGGTCGATGAAAACATGTATGGTCCTGACGTCTCGCGACCCGTTGCCTTGTTGAGCACCTTCGGAAGCATGACTTTCATCTTTCCTTCGGGGCTTTCGGCCATATCGGCGAGAATTTGCTTGACATTAATGGTACCATCCATAATAAACTGCACCGCCCGCTCTAGCTGCATAAAATTCAGTGACGCAAATGAGGCCGAGAACGAACACATACATCAGGAAATTCATGTTTTGACTGAGATAACTGAGCTGTTCTGAGATTACTATGTTGACTGAGTTGACTAGCCAACTTAGTTCCTGAGGTGCTGAGCTAACTAACTATCTGAGGTGTCTGAATTCAGACACATTTAGACACACTTAGACATTTAGACTGTAAGCACACCAGCTGAATAGTAAATTTAGACACTTAGGCTGTAAGTATAGTAGCTCAATAGTAAATTCAGACACTTAGCTTACTGGTCTATTGGCTTGATAGTAAATTCAGACACTTAGCTTGCTGGTCTATTGGCTTGATAGTAGTTCTATATGGTTTGACAATTAATTCATTAGGTCATTATTACTCTCAGAAACTTGAGTGTGTTAAGATAGGGAGTACACCAGTACATTAGTAAATTCAGACACTTAACAAGTTAGCATATTGGGCCACCAGCCACCTTAGCCACTTAGTTAGCTAGTTTACTTGACCCATAGTGACTTATGTTTGTAGAAACCTTTAGATGCTAAGAGTTTTAGTTAGACATTGAACTGGAAAAGCTAGTAAGTAATAGGTATTTAGCCTACTAGGAGTACAGTAGCTATAGTATCTCAGTGAAATGGATTAGTGGATTGATAGTAATTATGGAAATATAGAATGTAAGCTCTTTAATTTTGAAGGTAGTGTAGAGTAGTCAAAAAGCTAAGCTATAAGTATGATAATCAGAAAATTTGTTGACATGAAAGCAGCAAAAGCAGAAAGGGAGTCTGTGTAATCCAAATCATGGAATATGTAGTGAAAAGTATGGTAAAATTGTGTCAAAGTGTAGTAAAAGTGTAGTAAGAAAAGTGTAGCAAAAGGGTAATTAAAGTGTAGTAAAAGTGTAATAAAAGTGTAGATAAAAGTGTAGTAAAAAAGCATAGTAAAAGTGTAATAAAAGTGTAGTAAAAAAGTGTAGTAAAAGTGTAGTAAAAGTGTAGTAAAAAAGCGTAGTAAAAGTGTAATAAAGTGTAGATAAAAGTGTAGTAAAAGTGTAGTGATATTTGGTAGTAGGTGGCACTTGGGGGAAATCGCGCAAAAAATGTCACATGACTTGATTTGTCAGCTACTGGTTGATTTTTCGACTACTGTAGCTAAACACCCACCACCCCAACTCCCTGCCCACCCCACCTCCTTTCCCAACACCAAACCCACCACCTACCCTCCACCCACACACCCCAACCACCACCTGAACGCCTCAGAACATACCCAAAGGCCCCAAATCCCCATCCGAGCACCCCAGCAACCACCCGGGTGCCCTTGCCACCACCCGGGCTCCCTTGCCACCACCCGAACACCCCAGTAGCCACCCAAATGTGCTTGCCGCCACCCGAACGTGGTCACCACCACTCAAACACACTTGCCAGCACCCATGTGCTTGCTGCCAGCACCCGAATATGCTCACCACCACCTCGATTGCACTCACCAGCACCCACGCACTCGCCACCACCACACATGTGCCCTCACCATCACCCAAATGTGCTCACCACCACCCAAATGCAGTTGCCACCACCCATGCACTCGCTGCCACCACCCGTTGCCCTCACCACCCCCTGAAAACCCTCGCTGCCACCTCAATGCACTCGCCACTACCCACCACTCACCCCCACCACCTGTTGCACTCACCACCACCCGAACGCCCTCACCACCACCCATATGTGCCCGCCACCACCCATGTGTGCTCACCACCACCCAAATGCGCTCGCCACCACCCAAACGCAGTCGCCACCACCCATGCACTCGCTGCCACCACCCGTTGCCCTCACCACCCCCTGAAAACCCTCGCTGCCACCTCAACGCACTCACCACTACCCACCACTCACCCCCACCACCCATTGCCCTCACCACCACCCATATGTGCCCGCCACCACCTGTGTGCGCTCACCCCCACCCGAATGCACTCACCTCCACCTGAACACCCTCGCCCCCACCCGAGTAGCACCCCTATGTATATATTAGATAGTATCTACTATATTTAATATAATTATTTGACTGAGAAATTGAGGGAGAGCTATCCAGTAAGAGAGCAGTAAGAGCCACTGAGTAAAATTATCTATTCTATGAAGATTCTGTTGATCTGGATTAGACTGACTGATTGACAACTCTAGCTAACCAATAGACTAAGTATCTTTGATTCTGGGGTGACTTGGTTTCCAGTCATCTACAAGTCTTAAGACTCACCTGGCTCAATATCTAAGATTCTAAGTGTCTAAGAAGGTCTAAGTTACTAGCCCTAAGGGACATAGCTAAGTTACTAACTGACTGACTGACTGAAGTGACTGGAAGTGTCTGAAGTGACTGATTTCAGTAACCTCAGATTCATTTGGTCAATTCAGTGAAAACATGACCTTGCTGATGTACTGCTGCTGAACCCAGAGCAATCACCCCCACATGATCTTTCCCACGTGTGAGCTCCGTCGTGTTCCAGCCCGGGATGTTCACGAAGCCGGTGATATCACTGAGATGGGTGGAAGCAAGAAGTTGGATGAGGAATGGGGAGTGGAAGAGACACTCAGGGGATGGGTCATCTGGATCCTCCTGTAAGAACTTGTAGTTCTCGAAGAGGCCTGCTGCTGCTGCTGGTATGTCTATGTCATCATTGTACTTGGAGAAGAAATCAATCATCATAGCAAGGGCGGTAGAGCTGAAGCCACTCCGCCATTCAGAAACCCGTTGAAGGGCCTTGGCACCATTAGCTTCTGTTATCGCGAAAGAATCGCAAATAGCTTACAATTGCGAAGATGGAGCCCGCTGGAGTGACGCGATATTTGATGCCAGGATAAACATTATCAAAGATAACTTGAAGGGCTGGCGCCATCTGCTCCTCGGGGATAGACCAGACGTTGGGTTGGACGCTGCACCACAGCGTGATTGTTGCAATGACTCCGCGTGACCACCTATTGTCGCCAGGCACGGGAAGATCCTTACTGCTGTACTTGTTACGCTTTTTGATGGTTTTGAGAATGTAGCCGTCAGCATCATACCAAATGCTGGTGCCCTGGACCTGAGAATCAGATGCTGCAATATTGATGAGGGAGGTGTTCAAGGGAGCTACGATCGTGGGTTCAGATTCTTCCAGCTTGACCTTCTTCGGAGGGGGTAGAGGGGCTTGGGTGATCCCAACAGATGCCTTGGTATCAAATTTATGAGTAAGAACACTGCTTTCAAAGAATGATAGAAAAAGGACAGAGATAGAGCAGACCTACCGCAGCCGTGGTGCAGTGCCCCCTGCCCTTGACCGGCGTAGGCTCGATAATCTTTGTGGTGGTGTCTATATCCTCGGGTGCGGGCTCATCAATCTCCATAGCATCTGGCCCCTGGGGATCACACTCTGGCTCGCTGTCAGACACGATGTCAGCAGCTTCCAGGGTGTCTGCTTTGCGTTTGATGGAGCTGGAGGCAATATGGAACTGGGAGAGGGGTTCCTCCAGCTCAACATTGCTCTCAGAAGCGGGGATAATCTGAAATAGAAGTAAGTACACTGTGGACTTGAAGGGGTGTGGCAACAGAAAACATGAGTGGCTTACCGACAGAATCTCCCGGTCTGTGTTAACCCTCGCCTTGCTCCAGCTGAGTGTAGCGGCTCGCTCCTCTGCTTCATCCACCTCGTCCGCAAAGATTTTGAATGAAGTGGTCTCGGGGGTATTGGTGGGCGCAGCAGGTGTATGGCTTTGATTTCCGAGTGAGGTAGCGGCTGAAGAATGCGAGATTACCAAATGGGAGATAGTTGTTGAAGGTGGCATATGTGTGGTAGAAGTCGTTGAACCAGCTGACTTATTGGCGTCGGCGACATTGACAGCCCAGTTCTTGACTTGCCCACCGAAGGCAAACTTTTTGCTGGTCCTGCCGTTAAGTGCAAGGTTGAGAAAGAAAAGTGTGGATTCGGTGAGTAAGAACATGTGCTGGTGATGTGAGGAGAACACTTACTCTTTTGGTGCTACCTTCGGCGCTGTATTGCCTTTCCCATCAGCGACATGTGCCAGCATTTGATGGCAAGATACTATGTTCACTCACCAGGCAGTTTCTTGTCAGCTACCTTCTTGTGATTCAACTTGTATTTGTTGATAGCCGCCTTCAATGATACAGGTTTCTTCTGAACGTTCACAGTCATGATTCCAACTTCATGGTCACTTTCTGCACCTGGGCCATCATCCTGGGACCTGGTGAGTGTTCTCGAACCATCATCACTGGTGATCACATCAGTGATGCCATCATTCCCAGTTGTGTGGCTAGCAGCATGCTTTCCACCTTTACCTGCTGTCGTCTTCACACGAGGACGGGGACGAACAGGCTTTGGCTTGTTTGCCTCGGCTATTGCTGTCTTTTCCTCTACTTCCATCTCCATCAAGGCCAGACGCTGAACGCCCTCCTTGGTAGCCCTCTCTTTCACAGCTTGAGCCTCCTTCAGACACTTGTCGTCTGCGGCTTTCTCAGCCTTGGTACGTCATTTAGCAGGCATATCTGGAAGTCCAGTATGATGGGTGGCGTTCTTAGCACAAGTATGGTGGGGGGAAACAGAGGAAGCATCCATGATGAGGGTATGGTCTGCAGCAAACAACAAGGGGATGGGATGGAGAGCGGAAAAGAGCGACGGAGGCTAGTGTTTGGCTTTGGGGTTGAAATTCGTAAGTTCCATCCTCACCCTGACCCCAAACAATGACCTAACACACCGTCAAAGGCTTAGGTAGTTCTAGTGATGTTCGAGCATCAGTATCCTCATTACCACCAATTTTACGATTTTCTGTCCATCTCTGACGGTCGCTGAATGCACCCAGAAATGCAGCACAGTGCGCTGCAGTACCCTTGTGAAAAATGTGGGTGCAAGCGCTTTTTCAAGACCCTAGACGGACGCACAAAACACATGTGCACGGCGCACTACGACCTCTACATTGTACCACCACCTCAACCAGTACCCCCTGGAGATCCTCCCCCTGGGCCCAATGCTGCATCTCTTGATCAGCAAAACATGGACGGAACAGTAGACCCAGATAGGCCAGATCTAAGACGTCCAGATGATGAGGGCGCTGAATGGGACAACGAAGATTTCTATCAACCTGATGATGATGGTGGACATGGCATGCCCCCAGATGAAGACCTACCCCCTCCGGCAGGTGTAGACTCTCAGTTTTATGGTCCTGGGGACAAGCTCTATCAAAACTACCACTCCAAATTGAATGGTGAGTCGCAAAATTATATCACTCTCAGGAAACATGTATTTACAACTTTTTAACAGGCTGTCCTTGTGATGAGCAAGGCGAGTTTCTAGCACCTGGCACCCCCCCTCCTCTGGATATCGCTGGTTCTGATAACTGGGCGCCATACGGTGACCAGATCGCATTTGAGACCGCCGAGTTCCTCTTCACCTGAAATCAAATGTTGGCACCTCAGATTGATGTACTCCTTGATTTATGGGCTGCCAGCCTACTCAAACATGGTGACAGACCACCCTATGCAAACCACTGACATCTATACAAGACCATTGACAGTACCCCCCTTGGCGACATCAAATGGGAGAGTTTCTCTGTCTAGTACACTGGCTCTGTCCCTGCAGTCAATTCACTGCCCTGGATGCAAGAAAATTTGAAGTATGGTTCAGGAATCCCCACCATGTTGTCCACTGCATTATTGGGAATCCCAGTTTTGCGGGCAAGTTTGACCTTCGCCCATTCCAAGAGTACTCAACAGAGGGCAATGTCAGACAGTTCCAGGACTTTATGTCCGGTGACTGGGCATGGGAGCAGGTGGTGCGTCATCTTCTTCTTTCTGTTTGGGGTGTTGACTAATAATATACATCATTCAGGATATTATCACTGAGGATCAAAATACACTTGGCAGCACATTTGTGCCGATAATCCTCGGGAGCAACAAGACAACTGTTTCAGTTGGGATGGGTAACAATGAATTTTACCCATTGTATCTGTCAATCAGAAACGTCCGCAACAATGTACGCCGCGCTCATCGTGATGCCCTCATCCTTATTGGCTTCCTCGCTATCCCAAAAAGTAAGTACATCAATTTTCATTCATTTCAACAACTCATCAGCACTCCTAGCAACAAAGGAACATGCATCTGATACTGCCTTCCGAAGATTTTGCCGGCAGCTCTTCCATAGCTCGCTAGCGATGATCCTCAATCCACTTAAGCCCGGAATGACAAAGCCCAAAGTTGCCAAGTTTGGCGACAGCTATCATCACCGTGTGGTATATGGCCTGGGACCATACATAGCTGACTACAAAGAGCAGGCTCTCTTAACCTGTATAGTGCGTGGCTGGTGTCCAAGGTGCAGTCTCACAAACACCAGCAACCCAGTCACCTGAGACTCAATTGTTCTGTTACAGGTGCCTTGCAACTCGGAACAATCTGGATGCTGACACACACACACGTTGCCGAGAATTCACGGAAGCACTCTTTGAAGAGAGCACGCTTGCAATCCTTTGGGAAGAGTATGGAATTGTTGGGGACCTTGTGGTGAGTGGCCGGTTTCACTCATGTGTCCTACAAAGTCATCTCAAGATCTTCACACAGCCGTTCACAAATGACTTCCCCCGCGCTGACATCAATCAACTCATCACCCCCGATCTCCTCCATCAACTCATCAAAGGGTGTTTTAAGGATCATCTTGTAGATTGGGTGGAAGCGTACATCAGGGCTAAACACAGCAAAAGGGAAGCTGAGCATGTCCTTGATGACATAGACCGGAGGTAAGCTTTTGGCCACTTTTCACGCACCATCACATAATTGATGAGTGCGTGAACAGGATTGCTGCTGTTGCTCCATTTGCTGGCTTGCGACGCTTCCCACAGGGCCACGGCTTCAAGCAGTGGACAGGCGATGACTCAAAAGCGTTAATGAAAGTGCGTACATCTTAGGCCTCAGAAATTAAACCTGTGCTCAACATATGTAATTATCCTTAGGTGTACATCGCCGCAATCGAAGGCCACGTTCCCCCCGAAATTGTCCACACTTTCCGTGCATTCCTGGAATTCTGCTATTCAGTCCACTGCCATATCATCACTGAACAGAACCTTGAAGAAATCGAGGACGCTCTCGCCTGCTTCCACCACTACCGAGAGATTTTCATGACTGGCAAATTTCCTGTTGTCACAACATTCTCCCTTCCCTGTCAACACTCCGCCAAACACTATCCCGCTCTCATCCGTCTATTTGGTGCACCAAACGGTCTATGTTCCTCTATCACGGAGTGCAAACATATCAAAGCAGTGAAAGAGCCATACCACCGATCAAACAGGTACGAAGCACTTGGCCAGATGCTTCTCACCAACCAGCGCCTCGATAAAATTTCTGCGTCACACATCAACTTTGCCAGTAGGGGGATGCTCAACGGAACCTGCCTATCATCTGCCCTCAGCTCATTAGGTATATTGCTTTTTCCCCCTATATTTTACACTAGTACTGAGCAATAATCTACCTAGCCCTTGCTTTTCCCACATCTCAGGTGTCCATTGAACCTGCCAGCGCTGCCAATCAAGGCACCACAAACTTAGCCAGACTGGCCCATGAATCAGCAAGCATTCAGGCAGACAACGATGAAGCGGTGGCAGATGACTGCCCCACTAACCTTGCTGTACATTTGGAACTTGCAAGGACACCACGTAAGTTCATATCTTCTCACTTTCATGCTGTAAAATCTGGATTAAATGGCTGTTTCACAGAGTGGAAACGTGCTCACACACTATCTCAGTTAGCTGAAGAGCTCCAGATACCAACTTTATCTGATCTTGTCCGCCATTTTCTCTTCATTCAGCTATACCCAGAAGACCCTCGAGACCCGACAGAGGTCCCTCTCGCAGGCTGTCCTCGCTTCGAGGGCCGTATATCGGTCTTCAACTCTGCATCTTCACGCTTCTATGCGCCGAGTGACTTGAGCGGTATTGGCGGGATGCACACCGAGTACATTTGCTCCACCCCAATGTGGAGGAGCACTGGTCCGAGACGGGACTGTGTCTTTGTCGGAACTGACCCAGAAGAAACGGGGATGCGTGCATATGATATTGCACGTGTCCTTGCATTTTTTTCATTCACTTACCGGGGTGTGCTCTACCCATGTGCAGTAATCCAGTGGTTTGACAAAATAGGTGACCATCCCAATGATGACACTGGAATGTGGATGGTGCGACCATCATTTCTCGCAAATCATTCGCCGAACTTCGCTGTAATTCACATTGACACCATTTATTGCGCAGCCCACTTGATCCCAATCTACGGTCAAAGGGAGATCTCCCGCACTATTAAACCCCATCATTCCTATGACGCGTTCCGGGCATTTTATGTCAACAAATATGCTGATCATCACTCTTTCGAGATCGTGAGGTAGCTCACTTCTTGTACTTATCACACTTTGCTACTCTGCTTTACAATACTGGCGACTTTTATATGGAGAACATGTACTTAATGTCATTTTTGAGCCTTGAACGGATGTTCACACTTACTCCACTTGTGTGAAATCTCCCCGAAATGCCGTGACAACAACTTGCTCAGCCTTTTCCTGCTTTTCAGTATTATCTCAACGCTGTCAAGGACAAAAAGCTTGATTAAGGCTGATTAAGCAATCAGTCATTTTCCTGATGAATAATTAGTAACAGCACACCTTGAGGGTGTAAACTGCGAGTATCAGGTACTGCTTGTTGATGACCAACATAAGAAAAGTTGCAGCACAAAGCAGAATACTGGATAAAACGGTCGGTGTCGCCCGTGACTCCAAGGGGTACACCATCTGAATTGGCCCTGCAAACACCATTGGGGAGCTGATTATTTGTATGGATGGTTAACAATATCCTCAACTGCAGGGAGGAAAGACTCTTACCAATGCTCATAACGGCCTTAGGATGTGTTCATGGAAGGTAACAGTAAAAGCAACGGTTATCTGAATGACAGGAAGAGGTCAATTGGGCACTCAGAATAGGAGGTTCTATGGAATGGTGCTCGTGATTAGTAATGCAAGGCCCACAAATCACGTGGATTTTCCGGCCCGGATTTGCCTGCAAAAACGTTGAGGACGGAAATGTTTGATTTTAGACCTGGTCCCATTCTGGGTCCAGGAAATTGCTGTTCTAAGCAAGCCACATCAGTAATGACGACGTGGACTCAGAGCGTCCGCCATCCATGGTTCGACCCACCTGCGATGAAGCGCCGACTATCATCTGTCGAAGAAGACCCCAGTCGTGGCGGGTGGCCCCCTCCTCGCTATCCACTATCCGAACCTCCCAGCGACGGGCGACAAAAGAAACGGAAACTTAGTACGCTAGAGCATGGTTTTGCACATCTGACGCTCAGCAACGCACCGCCGCCCACCTTATCTACCTCGCCATCGACCCACGACTTGGGTCCCAGCGTTGTAGACGTATCAGTAGCGCGTCCAGGGCCTCCTCATCCACCAGGGCCTGATACATACCGTGTAGTCCTACCAAGCTCGGTCGAAGAGCCAACTTCGCCGACGCCTGAAATTGACATGGACATTGAGACTGACCGTAAGTCTTTATGTTTTCTTATAAGCCTGGACTCAGTTTCACAAGGCTACCATAGCATTCGCTACTAATACATACACCGCAACTTATCCAGCTGAAGAGCAAAAAGACCCCAAAGCCGGGGAGCTCGAGATCAAGGAAGTTAAAGTTTCCTCTGTTGTTCTCGAACGCCTCAAGCGTCAGGCGAAGTCACCGCCTCCACTCATTCCGATATCCACCCCCGTTTCTCAGGCACTCATTCTTTTCCGGCCCCTGCGGCCGCCCTCGCCATTCTCCTTCTCAAAGGAGCTTGAAGATGACGATGAGCCTGTGTCCACAGTTGTCGCCCCCCTCGTTGTTGCAGAAGACGATGCGATGGATGTAGAATAGACATATCCAGCACTCACGAATCAAGTTTTACTTTATTCATAACCATGACATTGCGAAGACAATCTAATGCAGAAACAAAAGCGCTAATCTATGAGGGGGACTGCGAGGGAGATACGGTAACGAGCACAAACACCAAACAACTTAGCGAGCACAACAAGCCATTTGTAAAAAAAAAAGAAAACAACAGTCCGTTCAAAGTATCCCTGAAAATCTATAGCCAGCTAGCATTCAACAAGACTGCATCCTACTAGCTCGTACTCCGGGAACCGTACGATATCATCGTGTTATCGCCGCTGGACGACGCTTGAGCAGCTTCCTCGCCGGGGTATAAGCCCTCCGTAAAGTTCAAGTGGGAGTGACGCAGGCGCGTGTGGGCATGCGGATGTGGAACGTGATGCATCTGCACGGATGATGGATAGGGGGGACGTAAAGTCACCGGAGCAGAGGAAGTACCCTTGTTGGAAGTGTGTTGAGGGACATGGGCCTGACCGGACAGTAGAGTAGTGGGTTGAGGGTTCGTGGGTAGAGAAGGAGATTGCGTGGTAACAGGCGTGGAAATATGGGAAGAACTTCCGCGGGTGTCGGGATAAGAATGTGTAAGTTGAGGGGATAAGGAAGGGGGCGAAGGGTTGCTGTGTGTGAGAGCGTGGTAGGAGGCTCCTGTCAAACCGACTGTGCTAGACTCGTGCGAAGGGAGAACACGACCGTAAGGGTCACGGTTATGTATGTGCTGGGGCTGCAATGGCTGGTGCGACATTGAAGTCAGAGGTTGTTCTTCGTTTGCACGAGTATCAGCAGGGTCGATGAGGACTGAGGGGGAGTGTTCCTCGTGTTTATCAATGCTCATAGGAACAGTTTCGATCTCATCATCGTTGGCATCCTCGATCGAGCCGGATGCGCCTTGTTGGGCGAGTTTCTGAGCAGCAATTTCCTCTGCTGTGAGAAAACGGCCACCTGGGCCACGGGGGCGACGCATCGCGTGTTTGTGGCGGGACTCATGGAGATAAGGCTAGCGAGGAGGGGGTGAGGATGAATAGGGACGTGAAAATTGAGATTAAATTTCTACGGACCTTTCTCTGCCTTGAGAGCCTGTGTACCTCTTCAAGTCTAGCACGGGCGACACGGCGCTTGAGGATGCGGAAATACTGCTTTGCGTTTACATAGAGTGGTTCCTCGTCTACATTAGGATCGTCTGGGATAGTGTCATTGTTGTTTGAGGAATCAATGTCAGGGGAATGGATGTTGGACTGGTGGTGTATGTGGTGGAATATGTCCTGTACGGGGGAGTTTCTGTGGGTTGTGTGGGATGGGGAGGAAGGACCAGGGGAAGGGTTTCTATACAAGGAGGGGTTGTAAATTTCATTCTGGTTCGAGTTCTGGTTGTTCTGGGATTGGGAAGAGTTTTGGAAGTTGTTTTGGAAGTGGAGATGATGATAAGCGGGGGAGAGCAGCTGATCGACAGGATCGCCCATTGATTGGCTCGCAGCGTTCACTCTCAAACGTCCATACCATATTGACGTGACGACTTAGTCACCTCTTAGTCACACCACTTGTCACACTCTTCCCACTCTCACGAATTAGGTAACTGCCATTGTCACGACCAAAGTACAACACCTCCTCGTCAACTTCCACCATGGATTCAAAGCTGTAAGTACTCCACCGTCTCGGCGTTACTCCCTCTGATATCATTGCTAGCAAATCACTCAAGGTCGCAGACCTCAAGGACATCCTAGTGAAGGCTGCCGCTCCTGCTCCCGCCAAAACCACCAAGCAGGACCTCATAAGCAAGATTCTCGCCAACCCAGCAGCCATTCAAGTTTATCACCAGCTTTATCCGGCCCCGGAGCTCATAAGCGCGCCAGCTCCCAGTGCTACAACCAACTCGTCCTCCAACGATGACCTGGTATGTCCCGCAGTTCTATCTGTTCGCACTCCTACTGACTTGTACTTTGTAGCTTGCGCCTCCCGAAGAGTATGTTTTCTCATTGCCCAATTCAGCGCGTTTTCACTCTGTATACAGCCTTGACTTTGATGAAATCGGTGTACCCGCTTCTGTGACCGCGTCACCTCCGAAAAACCCATCTCCCAAGCAGGCTCCACCCCAGCCGCAGACTACGAAACCAGTAAGCACTCTTTTGCTCCGCCCCTCGGCTGGAGATTGACTCTGCGCAGATTCCCCCCTCTCCCACAAAAGAGGTACCAAAGGCCTCGGTGCCTGCCACTGCCGCTGCGCCTTCTACGGAAGCCCCCATAGCCGATTCGCCAGCAGTAGTAGACGAAGAACTAGAAAAGCGCAAAGCCCGTGCGGCACGATTTGGTATCCCATTGGTCGAACCAAAGAAGCCTCGTCAACCACAGGCCAAGAAAGCCACGCCAGCAGCCAAGCCTACTCCCCTTGCAGAGGTTCGTTGTCATGCTCTCCCTCGTCTACAGTGTTTTGACGTTTAGTTCAGGACTCTGAAAAGCTGAAATCACGTGCCGCGCGATTCAGCATAACCAACTCAGATAATACGCCTCCAAGAACGAGCGCAAAGCGGACGGCGCCTGCAGAAGACCCTGAAGAGCTTGAACGGAGACGGAAGCGCGCAGAGCGGTTTGGGGTCCCGAATGGGGTGAGCAAAAGCTCTCAGTCTGATCATGGCTCTTACTGACAAACCCTGCCTCATAGGGAGTCAAGGCATGATGTTTTGCACAGTGTTCAGTAATTGATCGGCACCCCATGATAATTATGTTGTCACCATTATGCGTTCATAGTAATACATATATGTTCCCTTATCTCTAGAAGAGGGGTGCAGGTTAGTCTCCTGATGTGATCGAACTTCTTGTCCTTAGATTTCAGTGCTTCTTAACTTTGAATCTCGAGGGATAGGTTCAACGGTGGTATGCTTTAGAATCACGTGTCCGAACGTCTTCAAGCTCGTGCTTTCGAGACTACTACAAAGAGTCAGGCGATGCAATAATATTGCTCCCATATGTGTCGGGGAGATGCGAAGAGCTGCACATGGACATGTCAGCTGGTCTACAATGCTCCATTCCCGCGCCCGTAAGTTCCCCCCACTCCCCTCCGCCCTGAACGCAGCGCCCTCAGCCCTGGCATGGCCCCTACCCACACAGCCAACAACTAGTTTGTGGCGCGTTTTGCCCTCTACCCGGTCACCCGGACCTTTTGATAAAAGCACATCATAAGAACTGTGATGCATCAGGGAATCATCCCAGCTCGTCTTCTCCATATTGAATCAGAACCACCACATTCTCTACCCCGCTGATCGCTAAGCCCCGCGCTCACGAACTTCTACTGCTATCATTTCATGCCATTTCGTCGTACAACTTCCCTCTCTCATCTAGGCTATCCCCCTGACGGAGGCGGATGGCAGTATGAACTCATCCCAGAATCAGACATCGATTCCGAGCTGGAGCGTCTTGCATTCTCAAAAACCATCCATAATGTCAGCTGCGCCACTCTCCAGCCATTTCTTTCTAGCCTCGAGGAAGGACATGGGAATCAAGATCGGTACGTCGTAGAAGAATGGGAGCTACCTGGGGGAACCTGGACATTCACCGCCGTATTCGATGGTACCATCTTTGCTGATGTCCGTGTATGGAAGCTCACCGCGCCGCAGGACATGCCGGTACCGAGACAGCGGACTATACTGTCGAAGCATTGCCTCCCGCCATCAAGAACACGCTAACTACAAGCCTCGCCTCGTTGGAGGACGCTACAATATCACCGCCCGCGGTCTCCAAGATCCTCGTCGACTCAATCTCAGCTCTGGATAATCAGATTACTATGGAACTTAAAGCCCTCTTCCCGACCGGCATCGAAAACCTTTCCATTGAAGATATAAAGACCATTATTAACGGGGAGAACAACGCCAAGGTGCTGCGGTGTATGCGAGGAACAACTGCGCTTGTCGCCCTCGTGGATCCTGCAAAGAAGAACCTCTGGGTCGCTAGCCTAGGTGACTCCCAAGCAGGTTCGCAAATATCTCTTGTAGGACGACCCCGAGCTAACCTTGCGACAGTACTCGGCATTAAGAACTCGTCCGGCGAGTGGAAGGCGTCCATTGTGAGCGCGAATCATAATGGTACAAATCTAGAAGAGGAAGCGCGAATTAAAAAGGAGCATCCTAACGAGCAGAAATGTGTCCTGAATGAGAGAGTCCTTGGCGCTATCGCCGTTACACGAGGTCAGCTATTGGCTCTCCTGTCGCCTACTTCGCCCTCCGAGCTGACGGGATCCTTTTGAAGCAATCGGTGATCACCTATTCAAGCTGGAACAGATCTGGACCGAGCGCGTGTTCAAGAACTGTATCCCGCCGTTTAAGCTGTCCAAGGATATCAATAGCTTCCTAGGTCGAAACCTGACTCCTCCTTACGTATCAAACGAAGCCGAAGTCAAACATGTCGACCTCGCTGCAGAGTCTCTCGATGCCCAAGAAAGCTTCCTGATCTTGTGCTCCGACGGCCTTGTCGATCTCTACCTGTTCCACCAAAGTCGACCAAGTACGTTGCAGGAGACCGCACCTGAGTGGGTGAAGGTTGTCGGTAGTGCTGCTTCGTCCGGGAATGGGTATGAAAAGGGAGCGGTGCGGTTACTGCGTGATGCACTGGGAGTGAACGCGGATGAAGTGTCTCAGATGCTGAAGTTGGAGATGGAGTATAAATGGATGGATGACACGACCGTGCTCGTGCAGCCATTGTGATATTTATTCATCATGCATTATTTATCGAGAGCTCTGTACATACCTCTTGCATATGAGATTCAAGCTGAATCACGATGGAGGTTTCAAAGTGAAGTCAGAATTGCGTCGTGTGATTCTAAGATCTCTCGGATCCATTTTCGATGACTAAGAAAGATAACGGAACCGTGACCGACTCGATCATCTAAACCCTCTATAAGCCAAAACATTTCGAAAGTTCTCCTCCGAATCTACCTTTCATCCTTAGTTTCGTATATCTGCAATATTAATATTTACCCCACGACAATGGATCCAGACGGTCCTCTCTTTACCTGCCTATCATGTTCTATAGCCTTCACATCCGCAGAGGATCAAAGTACGCCCCCCCTAGATCTTTCACCTACCTTCCGCTCACATAAATCCACAGGAGTGCACTACCGCTCCGATCACCACAGGTACAACATGAAGCGTCGGGTAGCATCCCTACCTCCCGTCAGCGCAGCTGTCTTCAACCAGAAGGTTCTGGAGAGAAGGCAAGAAACCGCTATCATGTCCTCTCCCAAAGGATCGACTTGTGATGTTTGTGGGCAAGTTTTGGCTTTGTCAGATCCCCTGTCCTTTGGAAATGGCTGACCCTTTCTGTAGGAAAACTTATACCACGGAGAATGCCTATCGGTCTCACATAAACTCCAAGAAGCACAAGGAGAACGAGATCAAAGCAGCTACCCGCCCACGGAGTGGTCAACCCTCTAATGGGGACGGCGAAGATCTATACGACACGCCCGCACCTCCACCCCAAGCGCCCGTTCCCGAAGAGCCAGCCCCACCAAAGGAGACCCCTCTTGCGGCGGACGAAGAGGACGATGGCTCGGATGACGAGGTGAACCAGACGATCGATGCCAAAATTGCAGCAGCCCGATCAAAGCTTTCACCCTCCTCCTGTCTCTTCTGTACCCACTCCTCTTCATCTCTCGAAGAGAACCTCACCCACATGTCTTCTGCACATTCATTCTTCATCCCCGATGCCGATTACCTCGTCGATCTCACCGGACTTATCACATACCTCGGAGAGAAGATTGCAGTCGGAAACGTGTGCATATTCTGCAACGGAAAGGGGCGAGAGCTCCGAACACTCGAGGCCGTGCGCAAGCACATGATTGACAAGGCCCACTGCAAGATTGCCTACGACAACGAGGATGACAAACTAGAAGTCTCCGATTTCTACGACTTTACTAGCTCATACCCCACCGAACCTAAGAAAAAGAAGAGTAGAAAGCCCAAGACCACTGATGATGAAGGCTGGGAAGACGTACAAGATGAAGGTGGTGACGGGGAAGGAGTGGATGAGGTCGTCAATGAAGATGGTTCGGACAGCCAGTCAGACGACTCGGACAGTCTGTCCGACAACCAGTTGACATACGGGGACACAGAGTACGAGCTGGTACTCCCTTCGGGCGCACGCATCGGACATAGAAGCATGAAACGATACTACGCACAGTCATTCCATGCCCTCCGTGTCAAGGATGAGGATCCGAACTCCGGCAAGGCTCTCGTGCGACGGTTACTGGCTGACAAGAACTCAGCACTAGTACCACGCAAGGGTGGTTTTGGTGCGTTTGGGCAGGGAACGGATGTAATCAAGGCAAGAAATAGGGGAGAGGCTCGTGAGGCTGGCCGTCATGTCCGCGAATTTAGGGATCAGAGACGACGGGAAGAGTTCAAGACGAAAGTCGGGTTTATCCACAACAGTCAGAAGCACTTCCGCGATCCCCTATTACAGGTCAGTCTTCTCAACCCTCACTCGACCTCTCTTCTGATTTTTTCCCCAGTGAGAGAGATGCGAAGAATTACGAACTTCATTTCTTTTCGTGGTTATGTAGTCATGAGATGCAAGATATATCCGTAGTCCAAAACTGTCTTTTTCTTTGCATTGATTACCAGACGTATCGTTCTGGTGCTAGAACAAATGTCTATGAGAAGGATGAACAAAAGTGCGTAGGATATCGTGAAGAATGAACGACCCAAAGGTCGATCTGGATAAGTAGGGTATAATGATGTGCAACCGATAGCAATAACAAAAATACGTGAAGAAGACCCAAAATCAATACAAATACGATGCTGGCACGACACCCTCTCTTCCAGTCTGGGGGTTCCTTGCGTACCACCAACTAGAGGGACAAGTCAGATTGAAGAGCGACGCATGAAAGGTCAGCAAACGTACGCAGTATCTTTGTCATCAAGAACTTCTATCTCCATCCCAGCAGCCAGTGGAAGCTCACCCTCGCCCGTTCCATCGAACGAGTATCGTGCATGAGCGGGTCGTGTTGCTTCCTCTTCTGCAGCCATTGTGCCAATTACAGCATCAGATGGTGTCTCAGCTCGCAGGTAGTTGCTGGCGTCAGGTCCAAATGGATCTGCCTCAGCGGCGGCACCATCTTGTGCTCCCTCCTTCTCAGCACTAAAGTTGTTAAAAGGACTTTGAGTGCCAAGGATGGTTGTCCTTGTGGCAGCGTTGATGTGCTCCAGCAGCGAAGAGGGACGATGTTGAATCGAATCATCGTCATCATCATCGTGTTCGTACTTGGCAAGTTTGTCGTCTCTTCTAGAGAGGAGAGTCCAGAGTATGCCAATCAAAGCGAGGAGGAAGACAACGCCTGCTGCAATAGCGATGGAAATCAAGATGACGACGCCAGTCGCAAGGAAGTCTGTCATGAAAGACATCAGCACTGTATCCGAATTAATTTTGTTGGACACTTACGTTGCTGGTTGAAACTGAAGTTGGCGATGGAATAGAACAGAGACGAGACATATCCCATCGTGCCCTGGGCGGACATAGAGGCGAAGTAGGGAATGAACGTCTGGCCATCGAAAAGTGCCGAAGACGCTGAACCGAACGAAGAGTCAGACAGAGACCCAGAAACCATCAACATCCGGTCGGACTCGATGATGCTATTGGTGCTATGCGTGTTCTGGAGAGGAACCATGAGCAGCTGAGAGATGTTCGAGTTGCCCTGGAGGCCTGAGCCTGTTTTGAGATGTCAGCCTACACTCAGGTCCGTCTGTATTCCTGATGGACGTACCAACGTTGGACCACGTAGCACCATCCCAGAACACCATGAATGGCGAGGAACCATCAGCAGTACTAAACGTTGATCAGTAAGGGGACATGCGATACAAAGAGGGAGACACTTACCGCCCAGCGGCGAATATACTCGAAGAGTTGCCGTTGTTCACCTCCATAGCAGTTACAGGACCTGGAATCTCAGTAGAATCTCCGATAGCAGTCCAAGTGGCGTTGGCAAAGCTGTACTGTGCAACATTCGCGGAGGCACCGCCAGACAATGTGATGACACCAGCAGCAATGAGAAGCTCCTGGTTATTCTATGAGGAACGGGTCAGCGACTGTGCAAGGGGTCATTAAACAGACATACCCCAGCGTACGATACCGAGGAGATATCGCCCTGCATACCACTACCCAGCGCACTCCATTGGTTAAGGGTGGTGTCGAAGAGACATATGCCTCCACAGGTAACGGTACCTGCCTGAGAGAATGAGCCAGCAACGACGACTGTATTGGGTTTGTAGGTGGAAGTGGTGATAGAGCGCACGACGACAGAAGAGCCAGAAGATGCCTGGAGTGGCTGGACAGCCGAAGTCAACCACTGCTGAGCAGTTAAGTCGTAAACGGCGAAGCCGTTCGCGTTGGCCTCGCTCAGGTTGAATTCGCCACCCACGTACAGGTGTGATTCTGCATCCACATAGAGAGCGCGGACAACGCCATAGACTTGAGAGCCAACGAGAGCAGCGACGGTTGACGTCGTTGGGTCGTAAATAGCGACAGCTTGAGACATTGCAGAGGATGATGTGGGGAAGGAGAAGTTGCCACCGATGATAGCGACCTCGTGGGAAGAGGAACTGTTAGACCAGAAGGCACCAGCAAGGACGGCAGGAGCAGGAGCAGGAGGTGAGAGAGGAAGAGCGGGGGTAGTTGTCGCAGACTGTCTAGCAAACAGCGAGAGCATCTTCAGGTGGGAGATCCAAGCTGCTGGTCCGCGCCGGTGATGGCTCCTTCGCTTCTGTGCTGCCACAGCAGGCGCAGATGCATTGGCGGTGGTGTCGAGCTGGATGCCAAGAGGGGTCACCGTTGGTCCATTACCACCATTCGAGAGCATGACAAATCCCGTTGCACCATACTCAGCCATGGTTTGGACGTTTCCAGCAAGGAACTGCGACTCTCCTTGGCTGCTTGAGGAAGTACCGTTACCAATAAACGTCATGCTACCCATCACGAATCCGCCGCTGTTCACCCAGGAGCCCGTCTTGACGTCCCAGGTTGCGAAACCACCGACGCTGACGCTAGCGCCAGATCCCGAAAGGGCTTCAGTGAAGTTACCAGCGACTTGGATTTGAGCGTTGGCCAATGCGATACTTGACACAGGTCCGTTGACACCAGCACCGAGGGTACTCCAGACGTTGGTCTGGACGTTGTACATGGCGACGCCCTTCAGTTTGCCTTGCATCGAAGCACTCTGAGTGTCCGAAAATGACCCTCCGATATACAGCTCGTCGCCATATAGGGCGAGTGACGTGACAGCGCCGTTGAGACCATTGTTGGGTAGAGCGAACAGGTTTCCAGCCTTGAAGGCGACAACATTGGAGACCCCGCTGACGGAGCCAGTCGTGAGTGTGAAGCTACCGCCGAGGAATACGGCACCAGAGGGATGTTGAACGACGGAAGAGATTGCGGTGGCCCCAGCGGTGGCGGCGGCCAGAGCATTGTACAGGTCAATGCTAACCATGTCGAATGAGGTCTCGCTAGTGTTAGGGACAACACCAGTGGCATCGATAGTAGCCTTCGAGCTCAATGGCCACTCGAAGAAACCAAATCCATGCTGGGTTCCTGCGCCAGTAGACCCGTTACCACTCGACGAATTGGAGCTCGAGCTGGAGGTCAAGTTGGCCGAAGTCAACACAAGCTCAACGTTTCCGGCAACCAGCTCGTATTCTCCGTTCTGACCATCGCCAATAGGCTGGTCCGCCAGTGTCATGGACACCGTTGTCACGAAACTAGAGGAAGAAGGCACGATTGGTCCACTGTAGACCAATACCGTGGCATCGTTCTGGACCTGCTGCGACACGGTGGAGACATACGGTTGCGAACCATCGCCCGGGAACACAGTTACCCGCACAGATGTCCGAAGGGCACAATCTTGGAAGTCAGCGCAACCCGGGATGATGAGGTTAACATCATACTGTCCAGATGCTGACACGTAGGGCATCCAAGTGAACGTGGGAGCCTGTGATGCAGGTGTCCCGACGGCGACAGTGGAGACAAGGACGCTCTGCAAGGTTGCGGGGATATCGGTGTTTGAATTCTTCGAGGTCCAAGTGCCGGTCATCGTGATATTCGATGGGTTAGGAGCGAAGCATGACTGGGTGTTCTGGCTGCTAATCGCCGAAGCAAACGCGCCAGAAGATAGGAGCTGCATCATGTGCAAGCCAGGGGCAGTTCCCGTCCATTCAGAGAGCGTAATCTGCATACCAGTCAATGTGACAGGGGTAGTGAATATGAAGTCCTGGTACAGGATAGATAAATCCGTTGACAACGGACAGCTGCTCGTGCACGTCATATTCTGGCCTGTAGACGGATCTACATATGACAGTGTCTGAACGGTGTTGTCAGGAATCGACGTAATGCTGGAAAGTAACATGCGTCAGAAGCCCAGTATTGTGGCCGTAAAGCTGGTTCATACCTGAACGCTGTGGTACCATAGCCACTTTGGAACGTGTTTCCTAGCCGTATGCCATAAGCACTGATGGACGAGAACGCGCGAACTGTGATGAGAGCAGCGTTCCCGTCTGCTGCTAGCCATGTATTCCCAGGTCCGTCCGGACCAGCGGGACAAAGAATAGTCTGAATATTGCTAAACTCTGGATTTGTGGATGAGGGCGCCCCCACAATTTCCGCGCCTTGTAATGGAATGGGAACGAGCGAAGACGAGAATGGCGATGCACCCGGCGAATATGGGACATTGGGATTATTCGTGTTGTTCATGGCGCTCATTCCCCCATTGAAGGCCGTGAGGAAAGAGCCAGAAAAGAACAAGCTAGTATCCGAGGCATTCGAAGTGATGGACATCACTTCTGCACCCGCGCCTGTGAATCCCTTGAAGGGAGGTGCAGACCAGGAACTTGACTTCGTGTTCCAAATGGCAACAGAAGCACCCGGCGATGTAAACTGACCGCCAACCCACAGGTTGTTGTTGGAAGAATCGCAGTATACAGTGCTGATGGGTCCATTTGGTCCATTTGAACCGAGGGCAGAGAAAGCGGCAGATGAGGGGGAATACGATGCTACGTAGCTAGCAGAGGTGTTGCCGATGGAAGAGAAAGACCCAGCAAAATAATAGACATCATTTAAAGCACATCCAGAAGAAATCGAGCCGCCCGAGTTTGTGTTGCCAAGATATGTGAGCGCACCTTGGGGGGTGCGAGAAAGCAGAGAGGATGAAGAAGGATCAAAGGCAGCTGGAGTAGAGTTGTCGAATAGATTCAGGCCTGCGAAAGCGCCAGTTAAGCCGACCTGACCCATACGGTCAAAATCAACGAGAGGAAGAGACGCGGACGCGACATGGGCGAGCGATGAGGCGACGAGAAGGGCTAAGGGCGATGTTGAAACTGTTGTGAACATTGTTGGTATCGACGACTAGCATGAAAATAAAATCCACGCTGAGGCCGGGGTATCTTTACCCGTTTCTTGAGGGCCTTTAGCAGAAACTGAGCTGCAAGAGAGCGATAGCTCAACGAAAGGAAATGAGAGAGCAAGTCTCAACGAAAGACTTGCGAGAAACGACACACGGTTGATGTCCGTTCCAAACTTGGCTCGCGACCATTAAACGAACTGGTCCACATGGGAAAATCGCGGAGTTTTTTGCATACAGAACGTGGACCAACGCGGTCCCGCAAACAGTCCATGCACCCCAGTGCAAGGAACCTCAAGGAGTCCACAAGGTCTACACAAGGTCACTGCATCTCCCGGTCCTCCTGCTCCTCCTCATGGACAGGTCATGTTCATGACCGGACTCATTTGTCTTATTTCTCATTTCCGAGGCATGCAAGTCGCACAATGCCCAACACACTTCACTCGCATGGTCGAGGCCATATTGAAGCATTCCGAAGAGGCTGATATCTATTCCCGAATATCAAACAGTAGTATCGCCGATGGGGTGTGCCTCAGCCTCATCAATTGAATCTATATTCCACCTCCATCAGTCTGTCCGCGCTACAACACGGCTAACTTCGGGAACACCCCCGACAGGTTGCAAGTAAGGAGAAGCCTGCTCCAAAGACCTGCATCAAAGATCCAAAGGTCATTATGCCGTATCACCCATAGCCCACAATTGAATACCCACTGAGGATATCTGTACCGAATTATACCTGGCCTCGTTCCACTCGCTTGCACTGTTGCATTGTCGGTGACCTCCTGAGACTGCAGTAAATGCTTCTCGTTCATTTTAGCCCAGACTTCGCTAGGTGTCGCGTAGTAAGCAAGCCACCGTGTCAGATACACGTCTTCGTTTGGTGTTGGGGCCCATTTGTAGAATCCGACTGTTGCAAGTGAGATAATGAGGGTATTTCGCCAAAAAGGCGTAGAGAATCCAGCTATGTGACACGAAGATTGCCAAGCTTCAGTCCGGGTTCTCCCATTCCAAAAACACTAAGCGCACCTTCTGGGCTGTAATGCGCATCGTCGTAATGCTGTTCATGAGCATGACTGTCGTGCGAAGCAAACCTCCGCTGTAAAGCGGTTGCACTAGAGCTAAGTTGCTTTGAACGCACGAGCGAGGCTGCTCTGGCCAGAGACATGGTGGTTCGGAAGTAAGGTTGAGATGCCGGCGGCAAACCTCGCTTGCTGATTCGGCGAGCTGACTGCTGCCGTGGCTCTCGGGGCGGCAAGTGCAGGACTTTGCGCTACTGCCTGGCACAGTGCAATAGTGGAGAGCATTCGCCGCTGGGGCCTCATGCTTCCATGATTTTCCGAGGAAAAATTTTCAATCGATCAAGATCGTTTGTGCATGCGTACTGGATCGGACTTCTAGGACCGGCGGTAACTCTGCCACACCAAAACCGTCAGCCGCTGCCCAGTGCCTACGATCCAATCGCATACTCGTCAAGTATTCTCAATTCTCTGTCCAGGCCTGACAATATATCCGCAGCGGAGAAATCATCTGTTAACTTAACCTTGTATCTATTCCTTCCCGCGGACATGCTATCCCACGATCTTTGCAGCAAGGCTCTGAAACAGATTATCCATCCTCCCTTTCTTCCTCTGCACATCTCGCGATCACCCCTTCTTCTTTCCCTGATCGTCGATGAACAGAACTATGATCAAGTTGGCGATGTAAAGCACCCGAGCGAGTCCCAGACGGAAGGGACTCCGTCTCGAGAATCCCTTCCAACCTCCTCTTCGCCCTTGAGCATGGAATTGGCGTCCCTGTCTTCCTTCACTTCAGCCTTTTCTGTGTCAACGACCACCAGCTCACATAACAAATCAACAATACGCCAGAATATCGCATTCAGGTCACCGAGCTCCCTCGCAATCAACAAACCTCTGCCGTCTCTTCCGCCGCCCCTAATCACCCCCCGCGACGTGCTTTTTCTATTGGAGCTCCTCGACGAATCGGATATAGACGTCGCCCGCCAGGTGAATCAACTCAAACACTCGATACGAGAAACACGTATACTAGCTCTCGAAAGGCGACGAATCGGACTCTTGCGCCATGTGGTAGATCAGCCTTGACGATGTGGCTCTGAAGGGTTATTCGCTGCTCGAAGTAGATATTGTCTGTACTTATATCATATCTTCGACAAGTATCGACCCTGTCTCGATGAAGCGATCATCTATGCCTGCTGGGCAGTTCAGGTTGGGCGTACAATATATTCACCAGGGTGTGGTTGCGTGTTGCTCAGAATCAGATGTCCCCATGACCAACCCCACACAGGGGTTCTTGCCTAAAAAGTCAAATAAGATGCTGCTCCAGCCGGGGTGAGACATATAAACACGCTGCAGGCCTCTTCACGAGCGCCCATTCTGCCAACTTACGATCATGAGTACCAGTGAGATAGCAGATCTCCCCTTGCGAACGAGATAAACCCCATAACTGATATTGCCCTTGGATGATGTAGCCGACTTACCTCCTAGGACCGCTCACACCCGCCGCCGATCTACCTTGGATCAGGCGACTGTGCAGACCCTTGAACGACGTCTCAGTAACCGCCCCGAGAAGGAGAGGCTGCAGGATCGCAACATCCTCAAAGGTTCGAGACCCGTGTGGTTGATGCTTTGGTGATTCTGGTGTTAATTGTCGTACTACAGACGACAACGTTGCGCCTGCGCTCCAGGCTGCCAAGGAAAAACTGCAACGATCGCAGCTTGAGGTATGTGTGAGACCGTGTCGTCGCGGCCATCGTGTCTCTGACCGACTGTAGGATAAGTTGTCACAGGCTTTGCAGCAGAGGCCAAAACCAGAAGAGCTTGTGGATAGGGGGATCATCTCAAAAGGTGAGCGCAAACCATATCCCATCACGGACGACCAAATTGAGGCCATCATATGAAGATGAAGAGGTCATCGTGTAAAAGCATGAAACGTGCATCTGCAAAATCTGTATTATATCTCAGCTGAAGGCGTTGTACAAATACTTGCTCCCCGAGAAAATTATGTAGCTAAATGGATGCGCTGCTTGTCGAAGTGATGCGGAGAGTCTGTAGAGAAACTAAGTTGTGATTAAATAGATCTAAAAACGCAAGATGCGATATACATGCGGAGGATGAACCCTGACATGCTCCTCCCCTGAGGCGCTCGGGGTCACCTGAGCAACAATGCCGCCCTAATCCCGGCCTTTCCTAGCTCGGATCTTGTCCCTCATCTCCCGTGCAGCTCGCTTCGTTCCCTCGCCACCGGCCCAACCCCTCGCGCGTAGCCAGCCCACTATTCTCGGCGTGAATGCTGCGGTGAGACCAACTCTCACTGGTAAGAAGAGAGTTTTGTGGATGGTATACGCCAAGACGAGCATCGCATAAAGACCCTCCTGGCTCCCTGCGCCTCCTGCAGTGCTCTCTACCTCTTCTCTACCGGGTTCTGGTGGCTTGTTATTCAACAACCCAAGAGCGGCCTCCTTCACGTATGCTGCGACGTGCGATACTTGTTCGGCACCAATCAGATTGATGCCGGCGAACGCAACAGTGAAGTCAAGCGCCGAAAGGACAAGATACACGCCGAGTGCATACCACCCATATGATTTTATTAGGTGTTTGAGCCGTTGCGACATTGTGGCATCGGGAGGCAACGAGGACCCGCTGTCAGTAGGTCGGGGTGATCCAGGAGAGGTGGATGTGAGCCGCGGGGTAAAAGTGCGGAAAAGGCGCGAAGGGGACGCTCGTGGGGCGCCTGTTAGAGAGACTGTGGGCACTGGTCGTGCACCAAGTCTCGAGGCCATTGGTAATATTGGCGCAGTGACTCTGAAGAGCGGGAGCCGCGGAAACACTCGTCGCAACATGGTTTGTCAAGAAGGTAGAAGGCTAATATTGTGCGGTCCTCCGAGGGCTTTATGAGCTTCTTATGCGCACGGCAAGCTTGCGCAGTATTGACAGCGAGAAGGGATAAGCTGAGGTTAGTGAGCGCGTTTTGTTGGTCACTGAATTTTTGCAAGTGGTTTCAAAGCCAAAGCCAACAACTTGCGTTGCCGAGCGATTGCATGACGTCCGGCAGACGACCAAATGCGGACTCGGAACTTTCCGATACGATCTATACAGGTGGCTGTACAAAATTTTGACCAAATCGATTAACCAAGTCATTAGTTGGTTTGATCAACGACTTGATCATCTCGTGGACCCTCCACTGGTAGATTTCAACGAGCAAGCCAGGTCAAAACACTGCCTGCTCGCTCTAACTTTTAATATTCTCAAAAAGAATCACCGTTTCATGCATACTGGAACAGCCCTTTGCGGCGGGTACGAATTTCCACCTCGATAGCATCGCTAAACTCAAACCAGATCGTTCAAACGACATCCCCCCTTCCTAAAACACCGATGGCAGTTGATGAGAGGAACCCTCCTTACTCCTCTGCTCCCTTTGAGGGCCCAGAGAAATTACTTGAAGTCTGGTTTGCCCCTTCAGCGGCTCGTGTGCCAGGCGCACACTCCCCAAAGAATGGCAGAATCGGTTTGAGAAAAATCCCCAGAGTCATCTGGGAGGATATGCTTGACATTGTCAAGTGCAAAGTCCTCAGTGTTATCGAAGGTGAAGAAACGGACGCTTATCTCTTGAGGTGTGTCTTGTTATATTTCTCATATAATCGATGGCGCATGTTCGTTCATTTATCCTATCGTTTACTTGATGAGTAAAAGGCGATTGGTATTGATCTGTTTGTTTTGTAGCGAATCGTCCTTATTTGTCTTCGCGCATCGCATAATCTTGAAGACATGTGGCACTACGCTTAACCTCCTCGGTCTTCCGCGCATCCTCGATATTGCTCGTGAATATGCGTCGCTCCCTTCTGTGTATCGCTGCTTCTACTCGCGCAAATCATTCATGTTTCCGGAACGCCAGCTTGGTCCTCATCGAGAATGGAAAGACGAAGTTTCCTTCTTAGACGCCATATTCCCTAATGGAGCTGCCTACACCGTTGGCAAAGTTAATGGTGACCACTGGCTACTTTACATAACTACCCCTGGAGAAGCCAGCGTCAATGGGGCGATGGCCCCAAGTTCTCCCGATGCTTCCCCGTTAATGCACGGTGACTCCAGGAACGGGGCGCAGGCAGAGCTTGCCCAAACGGATGAAGCCGATACGACTTTAACTCAGGACTATACGATCGAGATCCTCATGAGCGACCTGTCACCCGAGGCTCGTGAACCTTTCTTCTTTTCGGCTCCCCCTTCTCCAACCGACGGAGCGTCTTCAGACATGTTACCGTCCATCACTGGTCGAACATTGTCGTCTGCTCTTGGAATCACGCACATATTCCCGCCACACTTGACCACGCTTGATGCGTATGCTTTTTCGCCGTGCGGATATTCATCCAACGCCCTACTCAAATGGGGCGATGCCGCGGCAGAAGCCCATACCGGCGAAGGCTATTACACTATCCACGTGACGCCTGAGGAAGGCTGGTCGTATGCCAGTTTTGAGTGCAACGTGCCACTTTCTACATCTCCAACTTCTTCTGCCAAAGATATCCCCGACTTGCGAACGCTCATCAGACGTGTCGTGGACATCTTCCAGCCCGGAAGACTCAGCCTAACGTTGTTCATCTCCAGCGAAGACAACAATGCCGAGGAGGACGAGGGGGAAACCGCCATCGAGGTCGCCCAGAGAGCGTTTAAATCTGCTTTGACAGCTCGGCGCCCTTTGTCGTGTTCGTCTAATGGTTCGGACACAGGGCATGGAGGCGTAGAAGAACGTCGCAAGGCGTACAGAAGAACTGACAAGATCAATTATGAGTTTGGTGGTTACGATTTAGCATTCGCTTCCTTCGAGCTTCGGTGAAAGTCCTTTCTGATCTATGATTGTACATGAATGATACCTTTCTTGTTTAGATGTATATGCTTTCCCCATCGCCTACGTACTCACTGGAACCCCGTCTTTCCTAAACTTCTTGGATTGGAGCACAGGCTTCCTCATTCCCATCATTGATGTACACGTATTTCGCACTTTGCTTTGCAATCGTCGGACGACCAATCTTTTCACACCAGCGTTGCATGACGTCACCGTCTGGACTGAGTGCGATCATCTTACGGGCGCCAATCTTCTATTCACAAGCTCAGGGCACCGAGAACAACAACGTGTCGAGCCAGGTTGTTCCCGCGCCCTCCTGCAAGATGTGTGTTCCCATAGCATCGTCTACTATTCGGGTTTATCCGTATGTTCATATCCCAGGCTGGGACGCGTTAGACAGGCTCATGGGAGGCGTCTGTGATCATGGTGAGTTTTAGAACAAAGGCACCACCGTCGCTGAGCTTTCGCTCATACATTTCCGGTACATATACGGGCCAAATAATCTCAAGCCTTTCGCCCAGCACGGTACACACTTGGCCCGAGGGGCGGCTATGGTGGTCCGGCGTGGCATGAGAAAGCGCCACAACGTAAAGAGTGCACCATGCCCCTTTCATCTCACCTCTTCAATTTCGATTGTTTCATTTTATGTCTGACAGGACGAATCTGTAGGACATGCTACTTTGGCACTACATTGTTGTTGTACCTGAGGCCTGAGCTTCCGGGCCCATTCAACCGTTCGTCGAGTAATTCATGCACAAGGCATCTAATTATATTCCGATTTCGCTGCTAATAGCTCGTGGCCATGTTGTCGAGACAATTCGGGCCGTAGCTTTCTTCGGCTAGATTGCATCACAGCTTGATTCACAGGTCGCGCTCTGTTCCAGTTCTGGAAGCCGCTGTTTGCCTGGCTAATAATGACCACCGAGGAGGACGTCGAGGCACTTCTCCCGTCGAAGTTCTTGGGTCTGCAACTGTTTTACCACATGCTCCAAGCTCGAGGAGTCTTGCCAGAGCCATTGGTGACACGTATAAAAGTCTCCTCGAGTCGACCTGCTATGTTATCATCACCCTCTCCTTGAGTACTCATTGACCCCCTAGCCAGCTCCACTTGCCAGATGGTTTACAACGTTATCAGTCTTTCTGCAGCTACGTCCACCGAAAACCTCCAAGCTTTAGAGGAGGTGAAGGACTTTTGCACAACGGACCTCGGTCGCGGCGGCAAGCAGCGCTGGACCTACCACATACTTTCAGAGAGCGCAGTCAACTCCGAGCTACAGCGACTGTGCGACCCGCGCTCGTCAAAATTCGTTGACAGCGTGACCTTTCAGCCGTGCTCCGAGTACGCATCTCTCAACCAAGACCGATACAGCATTGAAGAATGGGATCTACATGGAGGGATCTGGAAGTTCACTGCTGTATATGACGGTAAATTACTTCTCCGACGTTTTGTAACCAGGCTGACCCTGGCTTCATTTCAGGTCACTGCGGACACGACACAGTGAACTTCGTTTACAAACGACTTCCATCCATGATCAGAATGTCGCTTCAGGCACTTCTCAGTAGCTCCTCGGATTCTGTACCCAGTCCTGAGCTCGTCTCAGAGGCTCTTTCGAACGCCATTAGACACCTAGACGACTCGATTCGTTCAGACCTCTTTGATTTCCTCCCCAGCGACAAGCTTGCCAACATGAGCGACACCCAGCTGCGGGACCACATCCAGCGTCACGAGTCGGAATGGGACACCATATCCGCGCGCTGCACACAGGGCTCTACTATCATCCTTGCTCTATTAGATCCGCTCAAAAGAAATCTCTGGGTTGTCAACTTGGGGGACTCACAGGCAGGTAGGCGGCTATTACCCCCTTTAGGAGCCTCCCCCCTTCTCATCCGCGGAATTCCAGTCCTTGCCAGGAAACGGTCGTCTGGCGGGTGGTCGGCAGCCATTGTAAATTCTTTGCACAATGGTAATAATCCATCAGAATGCCAGCGTATCGCTCGCGAACACCCAGGAGAGCACCAATGTGTCTCGGACAACAGGGTCATCGGCTACCTTGCACCGACACGCGGTATGAACTAGAACAGCGTTTGCTTTGGCATATGGCTGACCCTGATGATAGGCATCGGAGATACGTGGTTGAAGGTTCCTGCTGTCTACACTCGCCGAGTTTTCGGAGAGCATGTTCCAGAATGGATGACACCTCCGCTAATCGCAGAGTATGCGGGACGAATCCTGAGTCCCCCGTACGTTTCGGACGTTCCAGACGTGCATCACTACGTTTTCGATGCCTCAGCCAACAACCAAGACTCTTTCCTTATCTTGTGCTCCGACGGACTTCTCGATTTGTACGACAGCATCGATGCGACGCTTTCAGAGCAGGAGTTGGCGGATAGATGGGTTAACCTTGTGGGACGGTCTTCAAAAATGCGCAGGGAGACAGGGGCTCCAAGAAATCTTGCCTTCGACCTCCTTCGGGATGCAATTGGCGGGGAAGACATTGAAATGGCTTCACGCAACCTAACCTTAGAAATGGACGACAAGTGGATGGACGATGTTACTGTACTTGTCCAACGCTTCTGATAGTCGGCTTCAGCTTTCACCCTTTCACCCTCGTACCCTAATATTACTTAGATGTATCGACCTGCTCCTTCCCTTACTTAGATGTGGATGCCACCCTTGGAGTTTTACGTGTAGTTAGATCGTCGCTATGCCATATTTAATTCAATGATGCCTGTAGTGATGCTATAAAAATGTAAACAATTCGAAGGAAAAAATGCTGGCATGTAAATCCGATGAGATAATGAGATATGGTCCTCCAAGGTCTACGAAAGGTGGCCAGCGGAAATACCACGGTCCTCTCAACCTCCTCCTTATCACCTACCAACTCTCTCATCGTCAAAGACGCTATACGTGGGATCAATTTTGACAGAATGGGAAGAACTCGACTTGCTCCGCAGATTGCACAACGGGCACAGCCTGATAAACATCTCCACCATTGGCCAAGATATTGAAGCCTCGAATGAACAATAAGCCCGACTCGAGTATGGTTGACATACAAATGCTTACCATACCGATCCGCCGTATCTCGAAAAGCATGGACGTGGAAGAACCATGCGCTCGATGCGCATAGACAAGAATGTCATATATCTGGCTGCGAACGGGTATCCTCTCGTAGGCTCTGCCCCACTCGAATCCACCGAAGTCATGGTCGATAAGGTCTGGCTTGGAGGACAACGATCCGGTTATCGAGGCTTTCCCATGGCCTTTGGGATCACTGTCGATGTGGGTGATATAATCTCGTCTGAGCTTCTCCTCCTCTGTTGCTTCGAGTTGGAAATATGCATCGCGTGGGGTCAATAGCAGGTGATACTTCTCTGAACCTAGTCGCACGTGATGAAAAGCCACCCACATGCGCAGGTGGTCAGAAAGGTTCTCTGCATCGCTACCCGACAAAGACCGACAAATGGCGGCATACACTTCGGGAGTGAATGTGGCTGTTTCTAGTAACTCAGCAGGTAAATTGCCTAGAAACTGCGCGAACGTGTCTTCGAAGAGAGCCCGGCTGGGCATTTCAACAGAATTGACGCTGGTGATTCTCTGGACGACGATATCGGGGAGGGGCGCAAACAAGGGATGCGCCCAGGACTCAACCAGTGGTTTTGTCACAATCATTCCCTGATCAGATGGGAAAGAATGCGAGATAAACGATATTTGATTGGTGGTGTGTAGTTGGCGAGGAGCAAGATTGGGAAGTGACGAGCTAGACGCCCATGACTGGCCGTGGGGGTCTGGTGCAAAACGACTAGAGTGTGGGTATCGTGACGATTCGCCTCCGTCTTGGTCAGCTGATGGAGATCCATTGGGACCACGACGTCGTGAGGATGATGCAACGTTCTGCCCATAGAAACTGTGACCGTCACCAGAATCTCTAGGGCCGTTGCGGGAGAGGGTGAACGAGTCATCAGTAGACGGCATATCGGAAACCAAGAATGATGCTGTCTTCGCGCCATAAGGAGCCATTTGCCTGTCCCTGACTGCACCGTGGTCTGAAGGGACTTTGTGCCGCTTTTTAGGGGTATAATTGCACTCGGCATTGTCTTCCTCAGTGCAATGATTGCAAACTGGCAGATTACGGTCACACTAAAGCATAGGATTAATAAAACGCGACGAATATAGCTCAGAAGGCGCACTTTAAGATTTTTGGAACGGCACCTATCGCACCGAGGGATGCCTCGATGGGCAGGTGTAGGGAGAGGCGTATATCTGCACTCTCTCCCATTAGCATATGAGCAATGATTACATGTTGGGAGCACTCTGTCGCACTGAGTCGCCGTCATTTTCACATGAATCAAGCCAAGCGGATAAAACTCACTTTCAAGTTGTTCATGCGACAATGATCGCAGCGTGGCTTCCCTCGACGACCTTTCCACTGAGACTGGCGAGCCATATACATCTTCGGGTTCGGTATGCGTATTGTAAGCTGGCCATCGTCATTTAGTTCCTCCATAGAATCCAATTCCTCTGGAGATTCGGACATGCTGGGGGGAAGCCTGGATGGCGAGAAGGTGACGGAAAGAAAATATGCAAAGGACGCTGACGGGTAAATAACGAGTTGAAGTGCGATTCACTGGACAGTTTGAATCACTCAGTGAACGAAAAGAGATGGATGATCCAAAGGAGCAAACGGAATAAGATCATACCAACAGGAAAACGACAGGTGGGAGCTTGACCAAGTGGCGCTGGGTAATTTCCAGCCGTTGAAAAAGTTTGAAAAAATATTATCGATTGATCCCTCCGAGCAGGCAAGTCTGGCGAATAATTTGTCGAACGAATGCACTCCAATGGCGTCGTATGAGCAGAGAACGATCGAGCGCAGGCTTGAACCTGAACTTACTTACGAGCGTGACGTTACAGTCACAAGCCAATTTTGGTAATAGTAGTTGGGATCGTTTCAACGTGCTGGAAACTCATGTTACAGCCAAAATACACAGTATAAAGCAGCTTAGATCACTGCCGTTGACCCAGCTGTATCCAATAAGTGGTAAATAATTGGTAAAAACTACTACTTGTGAGCTTCACCGCCCGAAAAATTTGGCAGGCAGGCCCTTTCTAGGCCTTACTTACACGATAACGTCCACACCCAGCCCTTTCGCACAAGCACTGCTTACAGGAACTCAAAGAAACTTCTATTCAGTGACCTGAACGACGTCTTTTAGGTAGTACAGATGCAGTGGTTCATATGTCTGTTGGAAAGCAGATAATTCCACCTTCTTACCAGCTGGTGACCTTGGATGATCGAACGACGACTCGGATAACACTACATTCCAAATTTGGTATCTGTAGTTGATGAGAAGTTTTCCCCGAAGCAGTGGCTTCAGAAAGCGAACCTCCGGATCTGACACATCACACTTAGTACTTTCGAGTCTAATGGGGCATCAAGTTCTCTGCTTCCAGCGTCGTACTGCATACTACGGCTACCTACCATGTATAGCTAGCTATGCTACGTGTCCAAAAGATGGCCAGCGCAAACTTTAAATGCACCATCCACGTCTTCACTCGGCCCTTAGGTACATATGTGCACGTTAACTACACATCCAACACTAGCCCATCGGTCCGTGATAAAAGCACTGCCGTGAGCATCTTGATTCTCCAGATGAGTAGGCCCGACTGTATAATCCAGCCAAGTCTCCAAGGGCCCCCCGACTTGGGCAAACGTGCACCTGGCGTGCGTTTTCACACGGGGGGTGTCACCCAAGGTCCCAAGCGCATAGTCACGCCAACTGGGGAGGCACCAGCAATCTGGGGGAAATGCCTGCCCAGCTTGATTCAAAGCCTATTCTGAGACTTGTTTAATGTCAATAAATAGGTTCATGGACCACTTTAGTTCATGTGACAGTAGCCCCATCCATGAGATCCATATACATATGTTTGCCCTGCTCAAAGCCTCAGTTGACGTCGGAGATGTGATCTGGGCTTCAAATATGTAGGAAGCTGTGAACCTGTCGACAATCGTACTACAAGGAGGGCACTACCGAGTTTCCGGGGCAGAGTTGGCGTGCCTTGCTGCTGCACCGAAGGGAATCCACATGATTTGTGCGCTCGATGGAGATTCTCGTGCAGCGACGGGACCATCGATGGTTGACGGCGAGCGCCAGCACCAATCGGAGTCATGATATTGAAGCCCAGATCATCTTCCGGCAGCTCGGCGTCGGTATGATATAGAGTTGAACCAATCCGCCCCAAACCATACCGGGAAAGCGGCAGGATAGCGGCATCACCACTTCCGAAAACACAAGTCCCTAGCTGGTGGCCACCAAGCACGAAGCACAGTTCACAATTAATGAGAGCACGAGTAGGGCAAAACAGGTTATATTGTCATAGAGATGAAGACAATATTCGGTAGAGTAGTAATGGGAGGCAGGGAACCAATAGCATGCAGGGCATCAGCGAAGTCGTCATCGAGTGGCTGACATCATAGAGGAGAAGTAACGACTGTCTTACTTCGACTCTTTGGTCTGCCTACGGGAGACTAGGCTGACATGCCGCCAATCAGCAATGAGTCGGAATGACCATGGGGGCAGACGAGGCAGCAATCGCACAAGGTACTTACCGAATAAGCTCATTCCCGACCAGGGCTTCACTAACTCTCCTACTCGCCACAGCCATTCAACGGGCAAAAAGATCGCCCCATTTGTAGTGTTATTGCGGGTACCACCGCAGTTAATTGGTGATCCACAGAGTGGCGTAGAGGGGGCCCATATCTTGGGGCCCAGGGAGACGGGCGGGTAATCCTGATGGGGCGGAGTCCTGCTTCTTTGCGACTGGAAAATCATTCGGGTGCTGGCCTTTAATGGCGCTCATTCTGTGGTCGTTAGGTAGCGGCGTGATACGTCAGCGCTGACGGGCGGGAGGTGACAGGCAGGCACACAGTAGGAAGGGTAAAAGTCTGCCACGTATACTTACCCGGATTTTGGCAGGGGCGCTTGGTGCAAGCGGGGGATACGTGCAGGCCCCAAGTGGTAGGCTGGTGTCTGCTGGCCAGAAGTTCCGATATCAAAAGTTGCGATCCATACATGCATGTGTCTTTCCAGGCAAGAAGCACCGAGCTGCTAGCCACAAAAACGGGACGCACGTGTGAAACTCGACGAGGTCAGTCTGACAGTCTCCGACTCTCAGGCTGTTATTACCAAAGCGAACTTATACGGCAAACAGGGGGCTACTACGAAAGACGTTTTTAGCTCAAGTTTAGGTGCCCCTTGCTAATGTGAATGATGTTCGTGCCTTCACGCTCCTGTTGTACTCCAGTAATGGGCGCTCTGACATGATGGTTTCCTTAAAATCTCATGCAAATGGAGTCCTTCCCGCCGTCTCTCCTTAGGAGGATTGATTTGAATTAACGCTTCGAAATTACTCAGGTCGCATGGGGCGATGTCGCGTGCAACCGCGAAGCTTCGTCTCCCAAAAACAACTTTGCCATCGGTGCTGAATGACCCGTAAGTGGTATGGATCACGTCGATCGAAGCAAGTGCGAACGTGGACGATCTGCTTCGCGGTTCTTTTTGGGATGGGCCAAGTATAAAAACAACGGACATCCTCCCTCAGTATGTTAGCTTTCCCTCCTTAAGCAAGGTGTAGTTGGACCAATATGCCTTCTCTCGGATCTATCCTCTCGTTTGCCACTCATCTCTCATCTCTGCTCAAAGTCGGGTTGGTTCTGCAGACCGACAGCGTTGCCTACTATGATCCCTCCCAGGTTGGCGGCTCCATGCTCGACAATGCCGGAGATGGATATGGGGAGCCTTTGAATGTGCGTACTGCCCTTGCTGGTAGCTCAAGCTCTGACTCCCCTGCAGGTCATTCTCTCTGGTCTGAGTTCTCCGGAGGTTCTCACAGATGATGGCATAGTGAACTACGCTCGCGCCATAGGCTTGTAAGTCCTTTCCAAATTCTTGAGCTTGCATAACCATCATTTTACCATTTGCTAGCTCGGAGGAATGTTTTGGCATTCACCTTGGAGGCCTCATGTCCGCCAATCTCGGCGATGGAAACGGCTGGGTTAATCAGACCTACGAACTTCGTCAAGACTACGGAAACGCAGGAATAGGCACTTGCCTCGAGAGCTTGATTGGTGGTAATCATTTCCGGCAAGGTCTCCAACTCCCGTAACAGAGTCAAAGATGATGACCCAATATACAGGGTGTATCGACAGAACGGTACTTTGGCGGACAGCGGGGCTTTGTTCCTAGCGTATGTGCATATATGCAGCGTTTTGCTCTCCTTGATCGCTAACAGTGAACCCTCATGCCATTGCAGAGTATCCAAGGAGGAGGTAACGGATGTCCAATAACCTGTTTCCCCCGTCATTTTAACCTCGTTCTACCAGCCTGCAACTGATAACCACGACATCGTCCCTGACGGGTACGATATAGGACGGTGAACATCGCTCTGCCGGATTTTGTATATAACGCAAATTAAAACTTCGCAGGAACGACTTGGTCACCGCTGCGATAGGCCAGACTAGTTATGGTGGCATTACATACACCACAACCGCTCAGAACATCACCGGTTTGCTTGCTCCCGGCTCCGATGGGGTCAACCATGGTGCGCTTTATGATGAAAACATCGTCCCTCGTTTCAACTGACCTTACTCCTCGATGCAGGCATAGCACAGGACGGAATTGTCACACTCCTGACAGTCACCATCGACTAATCCCACGCGTAGGCAACCCCTCAGGCCTCAGGGCCCTCTGGTTTCGATAATTGGAAGGAAAGGTTTTCGCGTCGCATTTGTACTTCATATACCTCGCCGATCTGGGAATGTCATGAGATCGTATTACTTGTTCCGTGTTGAATCATATGCTTGAACATGCTCGTCTATGCTACAAGTAATGTGGTCGAAATAAAAAGAGCCAAACCAAATACGCAAACTCATCAAACGGAGAGTTCCGGAAACAATCCGTTATCTTCATAGGTCCAGATCAACGAGCTCGCCCTCTGCGTCCATCTCATCATCCCACATGGAGTCATCCTCCTGGGCTCGGAGGGGAGGTGACGACAAGTACGCTTCAGGAGCGTCTGAGCTAACGTGTTCTTCATGCCGTTCCAAGTAGTGTCGCTCTTGCCGCTCGTACTCTTGTCGGGTGCGGCGCTGCACACGGCCGAGGACGAAATCCAACTGGAGATAGTTGGCATCGTCCATGGCAAACTTGCGATGCTTACGATCTCGAATGTGCTGATAGGTAGCGTGAGCGTGAGCGTCGGTGACGTGCAGCATAACGTACATATTCGAAGTCCTCGAATTTCACCCTGCAGCTCTCACAGTAGCCTGGTTTGCTCCCTTCGTCCCGCTTGGGTAACCGCAGTGTATTGGTACTGCGACTTTTTCGGAGCAAACCGTTCGGTCGCTCGGGTATGCCGACAGGTGGGCCCATAGCACCAAGTTTGCGATTCGAGGAGTCTTTGCCAGCGGCCAGAGAGGAGGCTTTGCGAGAGGTAAGAACCTGTTGCTGGATTCGACCTCTCAAATTTGCGGGCAGGTCAAGCGCACGGAGAGCACCGGCAGTGGATGTGGTGCCCGTTGTTGACGTGATGCCAACACTATTACCCGACGCGGCAATATAAGCACCAGTACCAGTTGATGCCAGAAATCCAGAAGCGTTGGCCGAGCCTTGAGTCTCCAGGAAGTCAGCATCTAGGTCCACAAGGTCCTCTATGCCTCCGTTTGCAACCTGCCGATGCAAGTTGTTCATGGACACAGAGCGGCGCAAATCGCCAGCTTTGCGAGACATGAGCTGCGCCTGAGCCTGCTTCTTCCGTTTAAGCTCTCTGGCTACTCTTTCCTGTCGCTCAGCCTCCTTATCTTCTTCGGCGCGCCGACTTTTCTCCCACCGTCGTCTTTCCCGTTCATCATACTCGATGAAGGGACCACGGGCGTTAGGATGACAGTAGAGAACAGGCCAAGCGCCAAGTTCCTTCCCATCACGGCCTTTTTGTATGGGATACTCGAGGGCGTGGATAGTAGCCAACTCCTGCTTAACGTCTTCCACCAAAACAAAACAGCTCGATTTAGAGAAGTAGCGGAAATCGTGGCGCTTTTGAGTAGGATCACGTTCTGTGGTTCCATGCACGCGCTCCGATGCAAGTAAACGAGTAAGATTTCGCTGATTGGTGGCGGACGCAACGGGGATAACTTGAGCACCAGGCACCTGCTTGGCGGACGTTGTCAGGGGCGCGGGGACATCGCATCGCTCAAGTATACTGTCTAATTTAGCAGTAGTCCAGATCTTCATGTCGAAGGCTTGAGCCTTCTCGATGAGGTTGAAGTTGGTGCTACCATCTTCACCAGCACTGATACGTTTGAGAAATCGGTAAAACATATGGGAGGTAGACAGGGCTGATCTTACCGGCCTTTAAGCCTGATGGGGCTCTTGAGCAATGAAACAGCCCTCGAAAGAGAGCCTCTTGATCTGCGAGCGTTCTCCTTGTTGGAATTGGGTTCCTCAGGTGGTACCGTCTGGTTGGTGATCAAGTGTGTTATCTCGCTCGAGAAGAAATCATGGACTCGCTATTCGACAGGGAACTGGGTCAAACGGTGGGTAGGTGAGAGAGATTATTGACCTACAGCCCCGAGGTGAGAAACCCGAGCCACGAGCGAGTTCCGTAACGCTTCACTCTCTGGATCAAGTTGATCTAAATCAAAGTAAAACGCCCAAGAAGGGAATGCGCGTGTGTACTTGATGCGAAACTCGTTCTTGGCTGCTTCGCGTGCTTGCCGCCTCTGTTCCTTATCCCTGCGTTCCTCATCCTGTGCTGTGGCTGGTCCTGGTTCCGGGGGAGTTGGTCTGACACGCTTGGGATTGGCTGGAGCGGTGAAGACATCTCCAGCAGGTTCTGGCGAGCGGGGTCGCTTGACAGAAACTGATGATGTTCGCGATTTCTGCGGGGAGTTCCCAAATGGCTGCAGAAGATGTTGGCGAGTGCTGAGAGGTCGGCGGTTGAGGGTAGTGGCCATTGGCGAGCACTGAAATAAAAACAAAAAAAGTGCTACAGTAACCCGTTAGTATGTGATGAAGATCTTGTGTACAAGATGACCGATGGACTGTTGACTTGCAGTCAACAGACGACACAGTGGTGAGGAAGAATATTAGCGGTTGGGACTTGGGAGCGTGTTTGGGTTATCGCCAAACAACGCAAATAACAAACAACGCGTCCAGCACGCGTCGCCGCATGACGTTCTCCACAATCAAGTGCATACGCCCAGTAATTATGTCAACCAACCCTACAGCCGCCAACATGGAACTCCTGCTTTACCAGTGCCTTCTGATGTCCCTCATCATGATTTTTGTACTGGCTTTACAAGTTTACCTCCAAAGCTCCACTGCAAGCTGTCCGCGTGACCTTAAGCAAGGGTCACGTGGTAATATCTTGCATTTCATTAATCACGTCGCGTCTGCAGTTTTGTCCTTCTGCCGCTTCCAAACTCTGAATGGGTTCGGACCAAGGGATATGTTATGGCTGGATGTTATCACTTGTCATTAGATGTCTGCGATGGGCACTTGTAAGATAGGCGACGTCGAATACCTAGTGTCACTGTAAGTAGTCTAAGTGTTGCAAGATAGTTTACATATAATTAAGAGACCGCATGGAACAGATTTCACGAAAGCCAAATAGTATATGGAGGTACAGCCTAATGAATGAAGGATGACGTGTTAGGGGTGCAGGGGCTTTACTTCCTACGGCAAGAGACCACTCAGCATCCTCAAGGATTGGTACATGATAAGATCACTTACATAAACGCCAACTGCTGGCTCAACAATTTCACTGAATGCCTCTGTGACTTCCGCCAATGGGCTCTCCGTCAGCTCCTTTGCGCGGCTATCCGCAAGGGAATAAACAAGTGGTACAGCCGGCAGATGAACCGCAAGGTCAAACTCCAAGCCATGAATTGGTCCTAAAGTGGGAGTGTAGGAGAAGGTCCCAACACTGACGGATGATTTCCGGTAAAGGACGTCTACACCGGGTGACTTCGTATCATCGGGTCGCATGTCTTTAGCCAGAGACGAGGCATAGAGGTGCATTTTCTTGCTTCGCTGAGCAAGTCTGACATTCGCAGCAGGCGCGATATTTTCCTTTTCATGAGAGTTCTTTTTGCGTAGGCGTAATTGTCCTCTGGTCATCGTCGCGGCGAGTCTGACAGGTAGGAGTCGGTTTCCCAAGACGTACTTGAAATATAGGTTGCGTTTGGAGGAGATGGTTTGCTGAGATCAAGTTGAGTTGCACGGTGCAGAGGCGCTTTATTAGGCGCCTACGAAAGATATATTGGGTGTCATGGGGATGGCGGGGTGTGGAACAATGGGTAGCGTTCTACCATTATTATTCAAGCCTTTCACATTCCGAGATCGGTGTACCAGCTGCATTTCCCCATTGGGAAGACATCAATGCAGAGCCTTTGTCCATGCCACCGGGCTTGATATTTGGTTGATCATGAAGAACCTAAAGATCCAAGGGTCGACGCAAATATCCAACATATCACACCACTGGAGCGTCACACTGTGTTAACATGACAGAAAAGCTCTTGCACGCAGGCTTGGCAAAAAGCTACCACGAGCGGTTCCACCACTTTGTTTGTCAACGCCTTCCGATCCTAACAAAGCCAAACAACCGCTCGCGCGATCACTGCAACCGTGACTGCGACTAGTAAGCAGCTGCAGGCTCTTTTGACAACGGCGCCGTCTGCAATGCGTAGCTCTCGTTAAGCAGGACTTACAAGATTGAAGTTCCGCAAGCGCGATGACCCACTCAGCTCAATGGCCTGGAGATGATGAAAGGTTTTCGCTCCCTGTCTTGGCTCCCATCTTACCGCATTTTTTCATTCCCCGGCTGGACGATAAACCCCAGGACCCGATTGTCCAGACCATAGACCTGGACAGAACAACTGCTCTTCCCGAATTGAGCCTCTACTCCCTTCCTACCACTCTCGTGCCACCCCATCACCCTGTACCGCCCTTGGAACCACTTCCACAGACAACTAAGCCAGTGCTTTCTCTTTGGAGCCAGGCAGCTATCCACCGCTCTCAAGATGTAGTGAGTATTTACTCTCGCATTACTTCGCCATGTCTGACCGGAGCGCGTTAGGACCATGCTGTATCTTGGGATGCTGCTCGCAAGCACAAGGAAACTACCAACCCGAAGACTCCGTTCCTGACTGAACAATCTCCGAGCGTCTTTGACTCGGTCCAACGCCAGTCAGCATCCTGCGGATTGCGTGCCATGAATAGATGAGTTAATGATGTTTTAGGGTCCAGCCTACTTTCCTCAAGAAGCATACGAAAGTCATTCGGGTGCCAGAGATCAGGTTGATAGACTCTCTTAGATTAGTTGTACTGGGGACGTCTTCGTCATTGCATGTGTGGGATGCAGCCTCGCAGTTGTTCGTGCAAGCAGGCTCGTTGGAGACAAAACCTATGACGTTATTGATCGAATCGAAGAACGATGTCATGACACAAAGGTCAGGGACTACACTAATTGCTTGTATCCTTCACCCATTTAACATAGGGAGCCTTAGTATTCTGCAGCGGTTTCTTCACCTTGGTACTCTCGTACGTCGCCTCGAGTTGTTCGTTTGTTATCTTCGCAGCAGGTGAGCGCACCCTCGCAATATTCCCGTTTCCAACTAATAAAGCTCGAATATCGAGACGAAAGAGCCTAAACTCGACTGTCCACGCTTTCGCCCACGGTCTTTCAACCCTTTTGATGTTTATACGAGACCGGTTATCCCATGGACCCCTCTTCCAAACCGGCAATCTTTCGGACAACAGCTGCCTTGCCACAGTTTGGTTGCATTACGAGGATTCGGAGCAGATGATATCCTCCCTCGCATCCATGTGCTATAGAGTAGGTGACTCTTGAATCGTGATATTTGGACCACCTAACCATCCGAGCCAGAGTATTGACATAAAGCCCGAAAATTACACCGATTTTCCGACATCTCCTGTTGACTTGCTATCGCTCGTATACGAAACATTTGAGACTCATGTAGAACGCGGCTCCCCGTGCAACATCACGGCGGTCATGGCATATGTCCTAACAGTCTCTTCGAAGCCATATATTCAAGATCTCTGCAAGCTAGTTGCATACGGAGAAGCTGGGCACCGACACGCCGTTATCGGGGAGAAGCTCCAATCCATGGACGCTACCGCTTTATTTGAAGGAGATGATCCCCACGGCCCCTGGAATGAGGAAGACAGCGTCATCGATACAGACGGTCCCTTCCCTGGATTTATCCCTCCCGACCTCGCTAATATTATCTCGGCGGCGCATAAATCCTTAAAACTCCTTGAGGCTGCTCAGCCAAGCCATCCGATCCTAACTTCCGAATCAGCTTCAAAAGACATTCAATGGATCTGGACTGAAGATGGCCTCAATACAGCCTGGAACGGGGCCCTAGTCACTTCCAAAGACCGGAGAGCAGAAGTCGCTCAGCCTCATCTTACTGATGCAGCAGTTGAACAGCCTGTTGACGACTACAAGCCTGAGCTCGCGGAGTTCCGGATCTTTGATTTAGAACCCGGTTCCTCCAACCTCAGGGAGTCTTCGGAGCGCACTCCGCAGACGCTCCTTCACGAATTCATCGCCAGCTTTCCAACTACGCTGCCCACCATCACACCAAGCCCTTCCCTGCTCTGCGAACTCTTGTTCTCCCCGCTTTCATCTCATGCCGCTTCCATTTCCCATGCCCTCCTGGCAGCTTTCCTCGACCAAACCTCGTTCCTTTCCATAGAAGCACACCTTATACTGCTTCGCTCGCACATGCTGCTGACGTCGCATTCGTTCAAATCACGGCTCATCGCTGCACTATTCTCTGATGCTGACAGCCGGGAGAGTCACGGTATCAACCTACTGCGACACAAGTCGAAAGGCGCACCTGCTCCGGAGCAGTCCTACACCGGCCATTGGGCCGTTGGTTTGGCACCCTTTCTGATGACCAAGGATACCTGGCCTCCGACTGGAGCTGATCTTAGCTTCCTCTTGCGAACTGTGATAGTTGACTCCCAGGAGCCTAGAGACACGAGTACAAGTGATGCTCCTACGAGCACCGATGGTGTCCATCGTGTGACAGACGAAGCTGAATTCCGTCTGGGTTTCGCCATACGAGAACTTCCTGGACGTGACCGGTGGCTCGACCCTCTTTGTAAGTGTAAGAAGCTACCAACTCGTCAAAGTTACTGACGAGCGGAATACAGCTATCGAGTGCGTATGGTGTCTGCTCAATTATTGAGTTATACTTACATTTGCAGAGCTTTGGACTTCTTATATCTTGACTATAAAGTTCCTCACCCCTTGGACGTGCTCATCCCACCTACCCTGCTGTCAAAATACCAGAGGGTCTTCGCACTTCTGCTTCGCTTGACTCGAGGTAAGTCACACCACCCCTGTTTTCTACCGTACATTCTCCAACTAGTATACAGTCGAATGCGCGATACGCTCCGTCTTCCGCCTAACGCGTGCCAAGTCAGACCCTATACTCCCGACCTTCTCATCCTCCAACAAACTGCTCCTTCAATTCCGTTTCGTGGCTCACGCTTTTGTCAATACGCTCTCCACGTATCTCTACGACACAGCTATCGGAGGCAACTTCGATGCTTTCTTGTCTCGCATTGCTGCATGTCGGAACACTTTGAACGCGCCAAGCGATTTCAGGGATGTCTTTACGCTGGCCGAGTGTCATTCAGCGGTTTTGGACGAGATCCTGAGTGCATGCCTCCTGAGGTCAACTCAGAGGGCTGCTGGAGACCTGCTCCGAGGGACTTTGCAACTGGTTCTCGATTTCTGTGTCCTTGTGGGTGACTTGAAGGATGGGCGTTTACAGGAGTATCAGGCAACATCTTCTCTCGAAGCAATGCATGCCGCTTTTCGCAAGAAGGTCTCCACGCTGGTCAGTCGTGTCGTATGATCTTCGGGCTCTTTCTGACGCTTGTCTGGCAGACGAAGGCGCTAGAGGTTCTGTTGGAGAAGGATGCGAAATTGGCGCGTCCAGAGGACCTTCTTGCTACACATGTCGAAGGGGAACACCGAATACCACCAGGAGGCATAGAAGCTCTTCGACACTTCTTGACGCGTCTCGATATAAGCGATTGGTGGAAGGAATGGTGACAACATGAGACGGGAAGAATTGATTGTCGCGAGCATGGTTATATATGTATCATGTCCTATAACTAATGATCTAGCATTTGTACGGTATAAACCCATAAGCATAACTATATAAAATCCATCAAAGGCGTGTATAATGAAGCGTGAATGCAAAAAAAGTGTGGGCAGGCTACATAGTAATTGTACTGGTACAAGTGTGCGTTTCTGCTTCTGCGAAGATGAGAATTCAGCTCTCGAAAGCCTCGTCAAAGATATGGTCACGGTTTGCTTTGGGCATGTTTGCCTTGACGTCCTTGGCGATCCGTCCGTTCTCTCGTACCCAGATTGCTCTCACCTCCTCCTCCCTCGGATCTGCGACCTCTGCAGTGGTATCCACTCCCAGTCCCCGGAGCATCTCATCGACACGTATTGAGTCAACCAGTTTGATGTCTTGGCCCGCAGCCGCGCCCTTCCCTGGGGTTCCAAAGGACGTCGTACGACCGAAGCCACGGCGTCCCGATTTCGAGGGAGAGGTGATTGCGGAGCATGATGTGGACGAAGACACAAGGCCAGATGTCTCCAATATGCCTACCAAATCGGAGAACTCGCTGCGAGAAACCGGAGTGAACACACTGCTTTCCGAGCGATCGAGGATAGTGACATAGTAGGTATGAAGTTGAGCGAGATCAAGGCCTCCGGGTCGTGACGTAGAGCTAGTGCGTTTCACGGGCGTCTTCATAGGAGAGGGGGTGGAAGATGATAAGGAAAGCGCAGCGTCCGCCCTTTTTGATGCGAGGACAGTTGCAAGCAACACCAGCCTTGGTTGCAGTCCAAGGTTGCGCACTTTTGTGGCGATCTCGCTGTTACTCGAAGAGGCTGAAGCTGAAGGTACAAGGTTACGAGCAGCACCGTTAGAGGGCAAGTATGCCTTGAGCGCGGAGAGTATATGATTTGGGGTGATCGCAGGCACCGGAACAGCGAGAGGATTCTCAGCATCTGCCGAGGAAGACGAGACCGCAAGATCTATTGCACCTCGCAGAACTTCAAACAGGGTCCTCACATCACCAGTTTGAGAGGCAACCTTCTTGGAAAGCAGAGTTAATGGGCCAATAGGAAGGAATTTATGAGCTTTCTCCTTTGCCTCCCCGGAATCGTCACCTTCATATAATGGGGAAAGACGAGTCTGCAAGACCTCGAGCAGCTGCGAAGATGTGTATGCCCCAAAGTGGAGTGTTGTGACATCGGCTACATCGTCGCTAAGCAAATTCGTCGACGTGGTGAGGGTATGGGTATTGGCGATGCCGATAGTCCGGAGAACAGAAGAGTGCTTGCGGGAAAGCGTAAACACAGCTGAGAGGGCATGGCTGGAGTTGGCTATGTGGTCGAGTTCATCCAGTACCAAGAGACTGAGATGGAGAGGTGAGACATGCATGTATTTCGTTAAGTTAAAGTGCGCCATACCATCGTCTCTCACGCGACGCAAGCAATTGGTCAAGGAGCTCTTTGCTCTTCGCCTTCCTAGCGCCACCTTTCACTGGCTTGGCGCCACGAATGATTTCGCAAAGATGCTCCCAGAGAGCATCCACGTTCTGGAAAGCCATGCAGTTGACCGAGACTACTTCGAGATCATCACAATGTTCCTCGAGTCTGGCTAGGATGGAGTTCACCAGCGCTGTCTTGCCGGTACCAGGAGTACCTGAGATAAAGAGGGACGACTTCTGGACTTTTCCAGAGCAGTCGCCTTCCCGGATAGCTTCGATGAACTTCGCGATCACGTCACGTTCAGCTGTTCGGCCAGCGATATGGGAGATGCTATTACATGTTGCCCTCAGAAGTGCGCGAGCCCGAGCATAAATAGGAAGAAGAGTCACGGGAGGCGTCGGAGGTGGTGTTGACAGCGCCAATGCGGACATTGACATAGCCGGAGTAGCTGGAAGGCCCTGGATATTGCTAACGGAAGCATGTCGTCTTCCACCTGGCCATGTCGGTAAGCAAAAACAAAAACCGCCCATGAATCGTGACTTACCAGTTCGGGTACGCGACGGGGTAACGATTTCAGAGTTCGTGCGTCTAAGTGACGTCGCAGAAGAGGGAGATGACGATGCGATGTCTACCAGGCTCTCTGTGCGGAATGGAGGGACATTTTCCTTATTTGAGTCACCTTCGACGAGGGGCAGGGATATGCGAGCGCGCTTAGTCTTTGGCGTTATTTCAGGAGTCATAAGGGACTGCAAGGTTGCAGAACCCTCCATCGCGGAGGAGACCGGTGTCGATTTAGCATCCGCCTGATGTGCTCGCTTGCCAAGCACCGTATTTTGTGATGACCTGGTTTGCATCTTGGAGACCGCAGAAAGCCACGAAAAATAACACAGAGGTACAGGGCGCTACCAAGTTATTTGACAAACGTGAAAAAGACGTAAAATATCGCTTCAACGTCGTCGAGAACGTCGTAGAGGGATGTGGAACGGGTCCAAGTTTTGTCGTAGCGACACCCGTCGCGTTATAGCGGGTGCAGTAATTAGAACTCCGCCAGATCATCTCAACGCGTCGCGTCCATCACGTGCATAAATCGCGCTCGCGCTCGCGGCTGTGCAAAACACATATGCTCACGTAACGTACTATATATGGTGAAGTAAGTTCGTGGCAGGACTCTTCGCGGGAGCCTCCGAGAAGGTCCCTTTTCATATACCATTCTGACGGTGCTCAGCATGCAAACGAACAAGCTAAGTATAAAACACATCTCCCATCTCATTGAGGCCTGATCCTCGCCTTTGCTTGAGCACGCCAGAGGGATCGACCTAGTAAGGTCAGTGTTTCTGTATAGACTAGTGCTCATTACAATGCAGCATGACGGCGTTTGAGCGGAATTGGACTCGTTGGAAAGCGTAAGAACTGTTTGCCCTCCGTCTTGGTATGCCGAGGACAATTACCACATTTTCTCACTCAATAACCTCCAAGCCGCCCTTCGGCACCCTGATCTAAGTTCGGACCCCCAGGCTGTGTTAATCTTCCTTCAGCCTGCCGTTCCATTTGCCTCTTTTCCTTGCCCCACTTGGTCCACACTCATAACAACAACCTTTTGAGTGTGCTGTAGTGCCCAAGGCTGCTTTCCCTTCAAATCGATATGGCGGAACTGCTCCCTGCACTCGGGTTCGTCTTGGCCCTTCAACCACCAAGTGTCAGTGGCGCAGTGATCAGGATAACAAGGTGAGTCGCCTAAATTTCACGCCTGACCTTCATTTCCTTCATACTCACCAAGTAGCAGCGGAGGTATCCTTGCGAGGGACGACCCTCCCAACCCAAGCAATCCCTCCAACCCAAGCAATCCCTCCAATCCAAGCACTCCAAGCAGCGACAATGACGATGATGGCGGAGGTGATGGCGGTGGGAGCGGGGGCGGTAGCAACAATAAATCGAGCACAACTACCACCACAACCTCAGACAAGAAGCACGACAGTACGACGACTACCTCGACCACCTCGACCACCTCGACCTCCTCCAGTTCCACTATGACCTCCAGTTCAAGCACAACCACTTCCATGTCCGGCAAATATCCAAGCTCTAGTTCATTATCGAGCTCGAGTACCTCCTCCAAAATTGGGAGCAACAATAATGGGTCATGTGGGTCTGGTGACAGTAACGGATCAAACGGATCATGCAGCACGAGTAGCAATGCGCTCAGCACTGGTGCTCGCACCGGCATCGCGTTTGGCGTTCGTGAGTACTTTCCGACGTGCCTTTCATTTTATGTTATGCCAACACGAACACAGTGTTTGGGGCCATATTTGCCGCCCTCCTTTTCTGTTACTGCAGGAGGAGAATTCGAAAGGCCAAAGAGCGAGCTGCAAACTATACACCCGCCCCACTGTCGGCAGAAGTACAACGCTATGTGCCCCCAGTCTCAGCATCGGCTACATCCCCATCATCATCTGTTCAACGCGGCCTTCCACCGCTGCCACCGATTTTTACAAGCGAGACACAACCGTTAGCTCACGAAGAAATTCACGATCCTCCTGCCTCGGCAGTCTCGAGTACCACTCCCATGCTCAGCGAGGCTTCCCGACGTGAATCATACCCTGTGTCCGCATGGCATCGTTATAGCGCCCTCTCTGTGCCCTCCGAGAGTCAAGTACCTGTCATCGCCTCAGAGGACCGCCTACCAAATCCTCACGATCCTTTCACGGCACCCGCCCGCGCGGCTTCCCTCGGTTCATCGATTGCATCTGCTACTACCCCCTCGATGGCCTCTGCGCTCACCAGCACTTCTGCGGATTCCTCGGCCGCTGCAGCGAGTTCCGGCGGGCCAGAGAGAAGGGCCTCTGCGCTTCACACAGACCTACTTCTCCATCAGAAACAACTAGAGCTGGCGCACAGGAAGGAAAGCCTGGATGCGACCGCAGAGCCAATCGATCCCCCACCGAGCTACAACGCTTAATTAATCGGACGTTTGATATCAATTATGCTGACCCTAGATCTGGGTCTTGGACATTTTTACGGACTAATTTTTTATGTTGATAACGATTCTTGTTCATGACACTTGTGTACTAGGTATACGCGAGTTTTTAGTCTGGGTAGCTACCACGACGCCTCGGTCCTTTCGGATATCTATATAGGTACATAGTGCCACTGGTTAGGTAGACATCTCTACAGAATGTGAAATCTTGTGGGTCAAGTAATGTAAAAGATATGAAGTTCCCTGGAGTCCCTTAGAGTTTTGGCTGCCAGATCCAGCGCTTGTCAGAATCTCGATCTCGGCCTTCCGTCTGGTGTGCAAAATATGCATGAGCTCCCTCCTGCATACAACAGCGAGTCAGATGACGTCCTGTGAAATAAATGATGGATTCATGCCTCCATTCCACGGGCAAACCATCACGCCGTTGCAACATTGCCATAGCCTGCGAGTACAAAGAAAACGTGGTCCGTAAAGCAATATGACCATAAGAAGACGTGTCACAGCACTCCACCTTTTTTTCGTCGTGTTTCGTGATAGGAATCAGAGCATCCAAATCGATGTCGAGGCTATGATGATGGAAGCACGAATATTTCAGCGAGGAAACAGCGGGCCGGGCATAATCTCACTCGGAGAGCTCGGAGGCTTTGATGCCAAGCCACTGTATACGGTCCGCTGCAAGTTTTCCGTTCTCATGTCGGAGGCCCTGGCTGCCGTATTTGTAGACCGAAAGGATATCGAGACCGTAGGCGTCGCCGTCCACGAGCGCAAGGATCGGTACACTGAGGGAAGTCAGCGCGCAATCAATAGAGACCTGGGTGGTGCCCTTAACTTGTCTGGGAGGTTGTCAGACAGCGTCTTGACGAGCTGGCGGGTGGCTAAGTCAGGATACCCTTTCCCCTGTGATGGCTGCCGTTAAGTGGTTCCCAGATAATCGCGTTGCGGCACGGTACCGTGATAATCAAACCAGAGCCTGGAAGTGCCGGGTGACTGGCAAACTGCAGGCGGCACAGCGTCTGAAAGACGGCCTTAGGGACGGTGTGGCGCCTTGCTCGTGAGATCAATTCGACTTGGTGGCAAAAGGCATTACCTCTTTTTCGACGATAAGGACCCACGCAACATCGCCCTCGACTTCAAACCGCTCAATGTCCTCTCCAGCAGGAATCAACGTACCCTTGTGGTGATAATGAAAGGAGACAGGAAGTCACTCCAATAGCTGGCGTAGGCGTACCTCAGAATCGTTTAAACCCAAGGTCTCGCCTTCAATCAGATGGATAAACAGACTGCTGCCACATATTAGTCCTTTCGAGGTGGCGCGCTAAACGCATGTATTGAGCAACCACAAAACAGGAATCTGAAGGTTGATCACAATATTCAGATCAGCCCTCTCGAGTTCCAAAGTGGCTGCGAGGTCGTCCACGAGCTATGTTCCATGAGAGATAGCATATATAAGATTGTGCGCAGATTATACCCGATCTACTGTCTGTTGTGACTTAAAAATCGCGACGTCTTTGTAGTACATGTCCCTGGGTTAAATCAGGGTTCATCGAAACCAGTCGTATGAAGAACGAAGCTCACCTCTTGGTGAGCGGCAGGTCCTCGTCGAGAGCCTCGTGCGCGAAGTTCATTACTCGCAGCAGTTGAGCTAGCGACCAGTCCCTAAGTGAAACCCGCGGTATCAGTGCCCGCTTTTACTTACCTATTGGCTTGGAGCTTGCGCTCCTGCCCTGCACGGGAAAGCGGAGAAGCCGGGTACCACAGCTACATAATGCAATTCCGTGATCAGTGGTGGAACTGGAGGATGTCCCCACCCTCCTCACCCCTCCTTTCGTCGATCCGCAATTCGAATCTCGACTCTGCCGTGTTTTAAGCGACCTGCACTAGCAGTGGAAGAAAGCTCCACATTGTCGCGCGGCTTTTTCAGCGATCCAACAATTTGCTCGAGGATGGTGAGGGTGAGGTTCTCGATTCTTTCGATCGTTTCGCTGTTCCGGTTACAGCTTGGAAACCTGGAGGAAAGCTGTTTCTTCGACGCACATTGATTTGTCCCTGCTTGGTGGTTCTTCGTCCGGCTCTTCTTGGTCTATTTCCTCCTCGTAGTTTGATCCTGGTTCATCCTCACTGTCGTCGTGGTGTCGAATGCATTGCGATTCTAACGTGCCCAATAGAGACTTCGTGTCGGAGCCACAGCTTATGTGCCCGAATTGCGGGTCGGGACCAGAGCATGCATTTGACATATCGGCCGTTACAGAAAGGGGGGCGCGCATACAACCACGATAAGTAAAGCTGGAAAGTCAAAACGGTCAATGTTCGAACGCACAAGTTGAGTCATTGACGCGTCTCGGTACTGCTACGCGTTTGTGGCGCTAGAGCCGAATTCCGATCGACGCGTCACGCGTAAAATCAAGCTAATCGACGGCGAACGCACATTGCGGCACAGATATTCAAACAACTTAAACACTAGTACTGGCTCACCCAGACTGGGCTGAAGATATAAAAAATAATTGAGCAGGAACCCGGGCGTGGCGAGCGCGGGAAGCAACCCTAGCCTACCTGCTGGGCCTGGAAACCTGACCCTTCTCCGCGAAGTATGAGTTGAAGGTTCGACCAGAAGACATAAATTGAAGGCACACAGGCCCGACAAATCGACAATGATGGTCTACACAGAAAATGAATGGCAGTCGACGCTCAGCCCCACTTGGGCACCTCTACACCAAACCAGCCAGGGAGTTTTCGCCAAAAATCTTCTTTCGCTGCTTCCACCGCCGAGGAGAACTCTGTGCGACATATCTCGCATGTCCGCATGGGCGATGGATTCTCGTCAGAAGTGCCTTCTCTCGTTTGCATCAGCTCTGCATCCGTCATCGCGTACAGTGGATCCGAGGTGCGATTGCTGATGATGCCGTTGATATCCCGAAGAAGCTCGAAGGTGATGGCCTCGAAAGCGATTTGACATGCACGTTTCGCGACGAGATTTGGTTCGTTCCGACGGAGGCACCAGGTTGAGGGGGCCCTTCCTTCCAGTTCGTTCACGATGAAAGTTGAAAAGTAGCGGGAGGCATGTTCGCGGCCACGGAGAACACAGAGGAGATCGGATTCGTCTAGCGTGACGTAGTCGCCCACGCTGGTCTTGAAGTGGCCTATCGCAGCCTCGCTCGCGGTACAACGAGAAAGATCGTACATGGCGGGCGGTAAAAGAGACGGAGCGTTCATGTCTCGGGCTAGCTTGATGACCTCTCTGCAATTCGAGTAATTTGTCAGTCTCTAGGGTCAGGGATGGAGAACAAACATTGGATGCGGAAAAGTAGGACGTGGGGAGTATACACCCTCTAGGCTCGTCACGCTGCACTCACGCGACTCCCACTGGGTTAGTATGGTGGGCCAAGAGGTTGAGAGAACACGTAAAATATCGTTTCGAATGTGCTGGACCTTGTAGGTAGTCAGGACGCGTAGGAGGCCGGCAACGGTTTCAAAGCCAGGTTCATCGTACGTCAAGAAAGAGCTGCAGAATATCAAGTACATGCAAGAGAGGTGTGTAGGGAAGACTAACATGCCATCATACAGCGCTTGCAAGAAATGTGCTATGCTGTGCGATGGTTCAGGTAAGGATAGGACAGGCCGACCTTCGATGCCCGGGGTGCTGTCCATCTGTTTGATGAGTTCCTCCAGTACCTCCGAGTGCCTAGACAATAAACCCTGATGGACAAGAAAGTAATCCGAGCCGGCGAGTATCACTATGTTACCGTCACTAAAGTACAGATCGACATGCCGAGCTGGCGATGTGCCTAGGCTCCTGCTTGAACCGGAGTGCCTGTTTGTACTAAAGTCTGACACGGAGGCCATTGTGACGCGATTATACCTAATAAACAGCGGTGACCAGCACGTAAACCCCGGTAGCAAGCACTGATGGTAGTGGTAATGAAATGAAGAACGCGCCTATATCTCCAGATTGAAAAGTGTGTTCGTGGGAACTTGAAATTTAGCCCTGCTTCAAGTTGGCCTCGTTTGTTTTGTTCAAGCTTGTCCTCGTAGCTCGATTTTGTATACTTGTTCCAACTTGTTCAAAGAGCCTCCTCGAACTTGTTTTTCTTCTTCTAGCGAAACATAGTCTTTGGCAACATGACCGATATTGCACCCACCGTTCGCGCCGTCCCCGGTGCACCCCCTTCAATTGCTCCATCTAAATCTCAAAGGAAGAAGCGCAAGACCACTAACAACAAAAGCAAAACCCCAGATTCACCTGCCGAGGGATCTGTGGTCATACCCGATGTTGCTTCTGCCGCTCTTGTCGATAGAGCACCTGAAGAAAGCGATCTGAAGGAAGGGAACATCGCTGCAGAGCTTGTCGCCCCTTCTGAAGCCCCAACAAATGACGATGCCCTCTCAAAACCCAGTCCGGTCGTTGAACTCTTGCAAAAACGCATGAGGACGCTGAACAAAAAAATCGTGCGTCTATTTACTTGCACCCGCGTTTTACAAACGCTGGCGCTGCTAACGTGGCCGAACTCACATCTCGCTCAGTCCCGGGTGGCAAGCTACGCGGCAACCGACTATGAAAAACTCAACGACGACCAAAAGCGAACCCTCAAGACTCTGCCCTCACTCGAGGCTGTTCAGAAAGAGCTCGAGGAAGTCAAGAAAGCGATTGAGGTGCGATACAATCAGATTATCAATGTCAACTAATTTAGCATCGTGTCCATTAGGCCCACGAAGCTGAAGTGGCCCGTGAGCTAGCATTGAAACGCGCAGAAATTGAGCGTGCCGAGGCCCTCAAGCTCTCAGAGGCCGTGTCATCAACTGAAGCAAGTCACCTCCACGACCCTCAACCCGTAAACATACGTGTTTATGATTTATTTTATTTCTATAGGCTCTCTGTACTTCAAGAACATCATCAGTCTTAACGCTCCTTCGTTTGCACTCGCTGATCGCGAGTGAGAGCGCCCCTCCTGTTGTACTCGAATTCGACGAGGCAGAAGGGTCCGCTATTTTCACTGCCTGCGACGCCCTCCTTGGAGAAGAGAACGATGTCAAAAACGCCATTATCTCTGGTTTGCTGACCGGCCAGGGCGAGCTCAATGGTGTATCATGTATGTTTGTTCTACAATGACAAGTTAAGAACACCACCTGATCCCAACCCCAGATGCCCGGCTTTTGGATATCGTGCAGGCATCCCTCAATCCACCACGTGATCCAACCCCTCTGCCCACTGAGGAGCCTGCAGCAGAACCTGAACCTGTCGTTAACGATGAGCCCGTTGCCGGTATTCCTGGAACATTGAGCGTTTCCAGCAGCTTCCACTTCATGCAGGCCAGTGAACTGGAGACCCCGTTCGAGGCAACCGCCGAATGGGTCGAGAAGACTGACGCGGAGTCCAACGGCGCCCCCGAAGAGCAAATCAACGGAGCTGAGGGCACGCCTGTTGAGTCTGCCGAAGTGTGTATCCCTAATGCCGCGTATACCTTCCCCGCTAATTGCTTAAATATAGCCTATCTCGACACAACCTATTGACTGGGCTGAAGCTGACGACGAAGGTGGACTGCCTTCCATCGCTAACCTCCAGGCCAGCTTCGCACCATCCGGTTCCGCGACCCCCGTCGTTCAAACCATCGAAGTCAACCTCCCATCGGCACCCGTGAACGGCGATGCTCCAGCAGCTGCACCACAGCCTGAAGATGATGGGTTCACCCAAACCACTCGTGGTGGTCGCGGACGCGGCAGAGGCAGCTTCCGTGGTGAGCACCGTGGAAACATGCGTGGTGGCTTCCGTGGCGACAGAGGTGGCTTCCACCGAGGAGAACGTGGTGGCTACCGGGGTGGTGACCGAGGAGGTCAGTAAATCTTCACGTTGATGAGTGTCAGCTCTGACAGCTATCTCAGGATACCGTGGCGGTCGTCCTGAAGGTGAATACCGTGGTCCACGTCCTGATGGCGAGCATCGTGGTCCTCGTCCGGATGGCGAACATCGTGGCCCCCGTCCTGATGGCGAACATCGCGGTCCTCGTCCGGATGGCGAACATCGTGGCCCCCGTCCTGATGGCGAACATCGCGGTCCTCGTCCTGATGGCGAACACCGCCGCCGGTCTGACAGTGACTGGCGCGGCGGTGACGGTGAATACCGTGGGAGGGGCCGAGGTCGCGGCCGTGGCCGTGGTGGAGAACGAGGAGGTATGTTGAATCCGTACCTCTGCTTACAACTCACTCACTGAGATGGCACCTCAGGTTACGCTCATCAGGAGGGCCGCGGAGCCGCCCCTCCTTCTTGAGGGTTGCATTGAAAAATTCGTGCGAGATTTGTGCATTGTTTTATGTTGTGTGGAGCTTCGCGGACTTCGTAGGAAGTCTCGTCAGCTTGGATGCACTTACCCGCTTAACGATGCTTTGATATATGTATGCATTTTTGCTCCCATCCAATGACATCCCATTCCTTGCTCCATTCATCTTTGAAGTTCCACGATATCCGCCCGCACAGCAGCAAGCTTGATGGGCGAGCCGCCGCATGTGATCCCTCGTGGCAATGCGGTGCCTATATTCTGTACTAGCAGGCTCCAACTTAATCAACATAACGGGATAGAAGTCGTAAGGATGCAGGGTCGATAATTGTCTACAACAGTGTACCTCGTATAAGGAGCAACGGGATGGTTTACCTGGTAAGTTTTTCTCTCCCTCTGTCGTCCTCGTCGATCCCTCGATGGCTCTGGTCACCACCCTCATCGACGACAAGTCGCCGCTCCTTCAATATGACGCGACATGGTCCCCAGGAACGTCTGCGGACTCGTACGCCGACGAGTGAGTATCAGATTGCCCAAAGCCTTTGAATCGTAGCACGCTTACCGTCTGCTAGGTACTACCTCGGCACGTTCACGACCAGCAACGTGACAGGTGGGACCGCATCATTTTCTTTCAATGGCACCGCGTTCTGGATCTATGGCGCGAAGAGAGACAATCATGGCACCTTCAGTGTCTCAGTTAACGGCCAGACGTATGCCAATAACAACGGTTACGCGAACCCCTACACCTTTCAACAAGTCCTCTTCAACACATCGGGTTTGGCACAGGGTACTCATCAAGTCTTGATCACCAATACCGGGACAAACAACCAATACGTTGACATTGACCTGGTAAGCCTCGACTCGGATGTTTCCTTTAGCAAGGGCTCAACATTCCGCAGGTTGTCTGGCAGTCGGAGACAAGCCCCGCTTCCGGCTCGTCGATAGAAACCAAAACGATACAAGACACGGATCCCAATTTCCAGTATGAAGCCCCGGCTTGGAACGCAAACCCTCCCAATGTCAACTTTTTCAACAATGGCACGGGACAGTATGTGATGCAGTGTGTGATACCCACATTTTCTGACTATGGGGCAGCTCGACTACGAGTTATAATGCTACCGCAACTTTCTCTTTTACTGTGAGTGTATCCGCCCATCATGCGACGCCGCTCGCTGACGATCTTTGGCATAGGGTACGCCCATTGATCGACTATTTCGATGAGGACTAACATAACGCTCATCTGTGGTCATGTACTCAGGCGATGCCGTCGCCCTGTACGGTACTGTGGGCCCCCAAAATGGACCTTATGCTGTGTCAATCGATGGTGGAGCTCCCGCTAACTTCAATGCAACGACCTTCTTGTCCTACCCTCAAACTATGCTCTTCTATGCCAGCAACCTTGGGTTTGCTCCTCATGTATTGACCATCACCAACTTGCCCGACTCCAATGGCCAGTACTTGAATATCGATTTTGCTCAGGTGACGACGTTGGCCTCGACGAGGTGAGAATACAGAAAATGTCCTGCTACTTTTGCTTATATCAAGATAGCTCGAGTGACAATCCATCATCGGTGTACGTATTCAACCATTAGTTGATTTCTACTCGGTTGACTGATTTGCTCGTTAGTTATTATGTTTCCTCTCAGGAGTCAGTCTTTGATATTGGCAGAATGGATTAGCCTGGTCCACTGATGACATTTCCCACCTTTTAGCCCCGTTGGCAAAGGAGGCATCGCAGGTATTGTTGTGCTTCTGGTCACGACACTGATAGCAGGAGCCGCAGCGGTGATTTTCTACCGGAGATGGAGAGGAGCTGAAGCACGGCATATGGACATATCTGCATTCTATGAAGCATCCAAAAGGGCAGCTCCACAGTTGGGTCAGCCACAAGCACCAGAGATGAGAATGAGCAGTCAGGCTGCTTTAAATGACGCGCCCACGGCACCACTCATCCACACAGAGCCTTTGATCCTTTCTCCACCTGGCCAAACAGCTGTTCCGTGTAATGCTGCAGCTAACTCGACGGCTAATCTGAGAGCCAGTCGGTATCAAGAATCGTTCCCGTCATCACCCACGTCTGCAGATGTGAGTCTCGGTCTTCATCTCAGTCAGTGTATCCCTCATGCCCGTCGTATAGCAGTTTTCCCCCTCTACCTCGTCGTTGGCTTTTCCAGTTCGTAGCCCTGGGACTGGTCCAAGCAATATCCCATCCAAAGAGCACCCGCAGGTAGCGGCACCAGAAGCCCCACCGCCGAATTACAATTTCGCCACTGGGCAAGTATGATTATGGACTTTGTGAGGACGCTCGTATTTCGTAACTCACTTGTTTCCCGTCGTCGAGGGTGGGGGATTTATCAGGCGACACTCTTCAATTGTTGATATATATACTTTCAAGATCTTAATCAACTGCGGACAATTTTATATCTTAGCTCAATTGAATGGCTGCGGAAAACCCACTCACACGAAGCACGACCTAATTAAGGTAGCTCCGCCTACTGACAACGGTGGGTGCTTGCTGCATAAAAATACGTAGCAATGGTGCGTGGAGAAATACTCAGTTAGCGTCAGTCGCAGAAGAGGTTCTGGCCTCGTCGGACGTCCTTGATGATACTCGCAACAGTACCGTCCGCCCGCACACCAACCTGAGGCAATGTCCACTCAAGCTTCCAGCTGGACATCTGCTCGGGCGGTCTGAAGCTTAAGTATTTTTGATCATCCGTTTGGACATCAGATGTCTAAATCGGGACACAGCGCTCCCCCCAAAGTCCGGACTCCGCATGAGCGGCTTGTGCTTAATTAGTACGCACTGGTCAGCGCTCAGTGCTCGATGCACAAATGCTATGTGTACTTCGCGGTGCCAAGATAATAGTAGCGACGGCCATGCCATCTGCCTCAGGAGCCATCAGGATTACCATCATCTCTGCATGATGTTACGATCACCTGATGAGCCCGAAACTACATTCACATGGTCATGAAGGCCGCAACCGTGACTAGTTCCCCACAGGAAGCTCCCAAAAGAATTTAGCAAGTCAGCAAAAATTTTGTCGCGGTACAGCCTCACACGCCGTATGGAGCAACCGGAGTTCTTTTCTCCAAGGTCTGATCACGAACGTGATGTGTAGTTGTGATGTAGACAGCCACCAAAGATAGCACAGGACAAAGAGCTAACGAAATCCCTTTCCCCCTCAGTCAATATGCTACCACATCTTCGTTCCCCCCCGTCACGACAAGGATGCCTTTGGTCACCACTTTGATCGATGACAAGTCTCCTCTCATCTTGTACGATGCGTCTTGGGCTCCAGGAAACTCTGCAGATGATCCATTTGCAGATGCGTAAGTTCAGCTCGCATGTTCCGGTTCCAGCAGACAATCATTTCCTTTATAGATATTATCTGGGCACCTTCACGACGAACAACATAACGGACGGACAGGCCACATTCTACTTCAACGGGACTGCCTTCTGGATATACGGTGCCAAAAGACCAAATCATGGGTCGTACACCGTTGAAGTGGATGGAAATAGTTTTGCGGGCAGTAACGGCGAAGGGAATAATCTTTTCCAGCAGTCCCTTTTCAACACCAGCGGACTCACCCAAGGAATGCATACGGTCATTTTGACCAACACTGCTACGGGAAGTCTTTACGTGGATATCGACATGGTGAGCAAAGCTCTCCAAGGTTCTCTCCGGGCACTGACGGCATGCGTAGATTGTATGGCAATCCGAAGTTGGGAACGACGGGGATCAACTTCTCTCAGAGACGGTCCAGGACACGGACCCTCGATTTCAGTATCAGGAACCTGCATGGAGCACAAGTGCCAACGGCTTGAATTTCAACCTTTTCAGTAACGGGAGTGGCCAGTAAGTTGTAAAAGATCAAAATAAATATGCATCAAGCTAATTTCATCGGCGGAAAGCTCAACCGAGACGTACGAAGCAAGTGCAACGTTCACATTTACAGTGCGCTTATACCCCATTGAATCATTGTTTTCAAGATACTGAGGCATTCCGTAGGGCATGTTCCCATCCTAAGGGAAATCTTAATGGATGACATTTAGCTGATATATACACCAGCGGAGGCTGTGACTTTGTTTGGAGCGACTGGGCCTTCCAATGGACCGTACACGGTTCAGGTGGATGGAGGCCAGGCCAACAAGTATAATGCCACATCGTTCATGGCGAACTATGGGGTGGCCCTCTTTCACGCCGACAATCTCGGTCCTGGTCAACATCAGATGGTCGTCACGAATCTCCCAGACACGAATGGGCAATCGCTGAGCATTGACTACGCCACGCTCATGACTTTATCAAGGTACATTCTGCTCGTGCATCATTTGTTTACGCCTCCTGACATATGACAGTTCCAGTTCAAGCACTACTTCGGGCTCAGGCTCAGGCTCAAGCTCAGGCTCGGGTTCAGGTTCGGGTGCTCCGACGAGGTAGATTTCAACTTGATCACTCTATTTTCGTTTTCCTCATCCTATTTTGAAGTAACTTGAGTACATCACCGAAGTAAGTGCCATGCCAGATGCGAAGGCCAACAACTCATCGCGGCACCAGTCAACTCAGTTCAGGCGCGATTGCCGGCATCGTTGTAGCCGTTGTTGCGGCGGTCCTTGCTGCAGGGGCCGCTTTCTTCTTTTATCGGCGCTGGAAAGCTGCTCTGGCGACCCAAAATGATCTTTACCGGATTTACACACCGCAACACCACCCAGATACTACCATTGCCACTACGAACACATCTGCGATCTCCACCTCGCTGGAAACTAGAAGCAACGCTAGCATGCTGCGCAATGATACTACGTCACAGGTGGCTCCTGGAAGGTTATATCAGCAACCGGATTACGGCTATCAGGGAGGGCAGTATACTGGGCACACTCGTATCATATCTGGTTCAGATTCTGCAGGGCCAACAGAAAACACTGAGACTGTTAGTTCACCGACGCACTCCTCTGTAGATGAGGTATGAAAGTTCTGGTCGGTTGATGGTACTATTGATGACATTATTATCCTAGGCATACGCTCGAAGACCCCTCCCCGCGGCTCCAGGAGGTGGGCTGTCGCTGGACACCGAGCTTCCTAAACTTGCAGGCCGCAGGAGCGTGCAGACTGTGAATCGCTCCTCTGTAGCCATGAGTGAGCTTCCACCGCCTAACTACATCCAGGCGACGGGGTCATAGATTGTCCACCTATCGTTTAATACTAGATCTAGGAGTTTACTCTATCAACACTCTCGTTATTATCTACTTCCATCTTTCCTTCAGGGAACACTTCAAAAATACCGGAGTCTTCTTTTACTCGGCCTCGCAAAGCGTAGCCTGTTATGTTTATCCTTGCTATTGTGTTACAAACCTCGCTGGATCGACTGAATCCCCTGTCCCTTGTATGGGGTTATAACTGTACTGTACTTACCATTTCGTTGACTCAAATGTTGGTTGACAAAGCGCCTGTTACATGCGCACTAGTGGCATTTGCTATTTCACGTCCACCACGGACTTACCTGATGCTTTATTCACACTCTGCCACCACACGCGCTTGTCTGCCACGAATCTGACCGGGTTCCACTAGCCAGGAAATAGAGGTATATGTGAACTTCTGAAGAGCGAAGTTCCTGTGCTAGTTTGCAGATTGTCGTACACCTTTCCGATCGTCACGCTCACGAAGGAGCTCATCACCGATGCTGGATGAATGGTCGCACACGCTGCTCCAAACTGATCCTATGAGGATATACCGTGCAAAGAGGGATGCTGCACATCGAGCTGTCACGTCCAAATACACCATCCTTGGGTTCATCTCTTCAGGGACATATGGTAGAGTCTATAAGGCTCAGAGCGTCGACTCTGATGGCGTCGTATACGCAATCAAGAAGTTCAAACCAGACAAAGAGGGCGACGTCGTAACCTACACCGGTATCAGCCAGAGTGCAATTCGGGAGATCGCGGTGAGTCTCAGTGCCCCCGCGATCTGGTGTCCGAAGTAACCTTCTTGCAGCTCAATAGAGAAATCTCGCATGAAAACGTTGTCGCCCTCAAAGAGGTCATCCTTGAAGATAAATCTATCTACATGGTCTTCGATTATGCCGAGCACGACTTTCTTGTACGTGTGGTATCCCCGAAAACGGGACCGCAGCCCCCTCCATAACTAAAGTGCTACCTCCAGCAAGTCATTCATCACTACTCACAAACCCTGCGCATTCAAATCCAGTCCCAAGTCCTCAAGTCCTTAATATATCAGCTTCTAAACGGCCTTGTATACCTCCATTCGACGCATATCCTCCACCGTGACCTCAAGCCGGCTAATATACTCATCACCGCCTCAGGCATAGTCAAAATTGGGGACCTTGGCCTTGCTCGTCTCATATACCAACCACTACAGCCCCTCTTCGCCGGAGATAAGGTCGTCGTCACAATATGGTACCGTGCGCCAGAACTACTCATGGGTGCAAAACACTACAACAAGGCTGTCGACTGCTGGGCCGTCGGATGTGTCCTCGCAGAACTCGCGAGTTTGCGGCCTATTTTCAAGGGTGAAGAAGCAAAATTGGATTCTAAAAAGAATGTCCCGTTCCAAAGAGACCAGCTACTCAAAATATTCGAGGTACTTGGTACACCAGACGGTAATGAGCACTTCCTGTGTCCGGACACCGCCTCGTCTTTAATCAATATTTTCTACTCCCGAAGAGAAGGACTGGCCTGGAGTCAGAGATATGCCGGAATACCAAAATATGAAACGACTCGATCCGTAGGTGAATAAATTAGTGGCACGGCAACCGGACTAATTTCTGCTCAAGATATCAAAATCGTCTTGCAGAGTGGTGTCAGTCGCGCATTCGATCGCAACAAGGGCATGAACTGCTCCGTCAGCTATTTGCGTATGACCCTGACAAGCGACTGACTGCAAAAGAGGCCCTGATGCATAAGTGGTTCCACGAAGACCCCCGGCCTACATGGAAGTCAGTCATTTTCCGCATCCTTTTCTTCACTTCCGTCCCCCCCATTTTCAATTCATATCTGACTGTTTACCGTTGACAGCGTGTTTCAATATGTACCAGCCCACCAGCTTCCGCCTCAACGACGAATTACACAAGACGAGGCGCCATCGATGATGGGCGTTCCTGCTCCAACGCAGCCACAGACGCAGCCACAAATGGCAGCAGCCCATGCTCATGCTCAAGGACAACATTTATCGCAACAATCTCAGGCCAATCTGTCACAACAATCCAAGCCTGGCAGCTCCACAAGTTTCGCCAGCGTGAGCGCCGGACCAACGCAAGGTTATACCGGCAATCAGAGCGGGACGTCCAGGAAGAAAGCTAGGATAGGATAGGATAGGATAACTTTCTATTAACGATGACCATAGTAGTGTAATCTCGACATTCAGAATGGCCCAGCCCACTGTAAACATATCCCAAAGAAAGCGATCCCAGTGCTGCTGCAGCCTCCTCCCCGTTGCGCAGTTTACCGAGTCACGTGACTCGGACATTGTTTTGCGGGCGCTGCGTTCTTTGACAGCTCCAAGTTCCGTGTCATCATCTCGCCAGAATATTAGCTTGCAGCTGAGCTCGTTGCTCTGCTTGCCCAGTC
>KN839838.1:81842-190654 GCA_000827185.1 Hydnomerulius pinastri MD-312
GGAGCATTGGCCGGTATTACCTCAGTTTGTGCGCCGCAATTGTCGCTTCTGCCCCTTTACCTTTGCTGAGATTAGTTTTAGGCTCGACGTACCCCTTAGACCTGGTCCGTTCCCGGTTATCCATAGCAACAGCAAGTATATCTCTGCAGAACCAGTCATCTCCGGCGGCTTCTTCTGCGCATACCTCGATGTCTAATATGAAGCAGACCCTGTCGTCCGCGTATCATACCTCGAGTACAGCAGCTCGGACCGTGTACACGAAAGCTGATCTATCCATGCTTGGCATGACCCTCAAAGTCATGCGTGAAGAAGGTGGTGTACGCGGGCTGTACCGTGGCCTTACGGCGACAGCGATGGGGATCGCTCCATACGTAGGGATTAATTTTGCAGCCTACGAAGCATTACGCGCTGTTATCACGCCCCCAGGCAAAAGCAGTATATCAAGAAAACTGGCTTGTGGGGCACTAGCGGGTGAGTGAGAATTTGGATGACACTAGTTTACATGGGCTTATTTATATCACGCACAGGATCAATATCGCAGACGCTAACATTCCCCTTTGATGTACTGAGGCGTAAGATGCAGGTCGTGGGCATGGCATCTGGAGGACTGGGATATAAATACAACGGAGCTATAGACGCCTTGGCGACAATCGCTCGCACAGAAGGACTGCAGGGCCTGTATCGTGGGCTATGGCCTAATCTACGTGAGTTTTCGTTCGCGTGGAACCCGCTTGAAGTGCCGTACTGACGGGTGGGACCCAGTCAAAGTTGCGCCGAGTATAGCGACGTCCTTTTTCACTTACGAACTCGTGAAGGAGTTTCTCATCACTCCATGATGAGAATGCGATTCTCGCCAATCATGCTTCGTGGAACCCTCTGCATTTTTCGGAACTAGAGATAGAGTATAACCCTATGGTGGACTGCACATTATTACACCTATAACTCAGAGCTTCCGACGGTATATAGTTGAGCATATGTCCAAGATGTAGTCTAGATTTTATGTATAATTTACTTGGATGAAGCTGAGCACGGTTCGACAGCTGCACATGTACGGTCGACATGGACCTCGACCTGGACGTGCGTGCGTGATCTTGGATCCCTCATTGGACCTTGGACCTGGATCAATTTGCAAAAGAAAAAGAGGATAATTTAAATGTTGCGAGGGGAACTGCCGCCGTACTGCGGGTAAATTTACGGGACCGGCGGTAGTGTGAGTGTTTATCCATGCAAATAATTTACAACTGTGTTGTTGTTCCAAAGTTGTCCTAAGCTTCCAAGGGTTGTCCCAAGGGCACCTTGTTGTTGTACCGCGAACAACGCCCCACACGTCGAGCAGCACCGTTTGCACGTCGTCTAACTACTAACCTTCGGTCGCCCGGTGCAATCCCAAGGATTTAGCGAAACTGCTGTTGATGGTCTTAGTTGATCATCAAAGTTTCATCGTGACATTCACATCGTGATTTACTAGTTCCAATTTGCTGCTGGAATCTGCATGGTGAGTAACTATCCTTATCCGCCACTTTCACCTTTTTGTTTTGGCTCCACGTTCGCAGCCTTGCTGCCACCGCATTGCATCCCATCTCCAAATCTTACGTCCTCCCTCCAGTGCTCGAATTGATACTAACGCTGTCACCTTCTCATTTCGTCCCTCGTAGAACCGTAATTATCTATTTCAGGTGATCCTCGAATTCATATCTCCTCAGGCCGAATTCGTTTAGCCGCCCTCCATGCTTGCAACCCACCATACTACTCAGGATCAACGGGAGGTCCAGAACCAGCAATCATTCTCCATCTCTCAGGCCTCACTTTCATCCTCGTTTTCTTCATCTACCGCTTCATCCATGCTGCTACCTGCAGCGCCTCTTTCCACTTCCTCACACTCTGATACCACTACTTCCGATCATCTCGCTTCAGCCCATTCTACCACGTTCAAGAGTATCTCTGGTGGGCCTGTTCCCAGCCACCCACCTCGCTCTTCCCCTCCTACATCTTCAATGGGTCAGGTTGTTAGCCGGCCTCAGGTCACCTCTACACTCCCGTCGTCATCGACTCCCTCTTCTTTGGGAAACGCGGCGTCGAATACCGGGAGTCGGTTCAAGCGCGCCTTCGTCGGGCGCCGGAAAAAGTCGGATGTTGTAACACCCTCATCTGCGTCCTCACCAAAGAGTACCAGAGCGAGGGAACCGCACAGCGATGATTCACCGTACGGGTCAACGAATAGCGCGCCACGTCAACTAGGCGGCGCGAAGCAACTCACCCTTCAGCTGCAACATGTTTTCAGCAAGAAGCATACCGGCTCGGCACCAGCGTCGCCTGCAATGAGTGGGTTGAGCCTCCCGCCGCCACCGCCACCCAAACACGCTCAACAACTCAGCCTGTCTCTGCCGTCATCGCGCCTCGCACCGGTCAACACTAACGTCGACAAACGGCTCTCTGTCATGACAACATCGAGTCCCATTGCACCTGCCCTGGATTACATGCGGAGGAGTGACGACCATATTGAGCATGTCACGGCGAAAGAAAATTCAGAATCCAAGGAGATCCGGAGGAAGAGTGACTCCACCTTGAGCCACCACACGATCCGACCCGGTCTTGGGAGCAGAACACCGCGTCCCGTGTCGCTTGCGGAGTCTCTCCAGTCCACGAACACCATCATGCCCGTGAACAAGCGACTCAGCGCACTCATCACAGAGGCGGAATACGTCATGCCAGAAGAAGAGGATGGGGAGAGAAGCGAGGAAAAGGGGCGAGCTCTCCCCCGGTCTGTTTCCCCGGGCCGCCGAGCATCCCCTGCTTCTTCGCTCAAGGTCAGAGACCGGAGGTCGCAATCTCTGAATCTTGGGCCTCCCCTATCGTTGATGGTCTCCGCTCCTACTGCTGCCAATGCTTCCATGAGCTTGGACGCAATTCCGGCCACTCTTCCCAGATCAATGTCGGAGGAGCGGGAGCGCCTTGTCACCAGAGAAACAGCTGCGGCCACCTTCTCTTCCCTACCCTTGAATGCCGTACGACCCGCTGGACTCGCCCTCCGTGCTAATTTCTTATCTCCAAACACCGTTGACTTGAGGTCAAATTCGCCGCTATCGCGTGTTGAGCGAACCTTGCCGGAACTTCCGCAGCCCCCACGAAGATCGCCGCTGGCACCTGAGGCCAGCCATACACCTCCATCATTCCGTCAGACTGCGATCAGCATGACAGCTCCCGCTGCTGGGCTTGCCAGGAGGGCGGTCGAGAAGATGGGTCGAGTCTTAGGAAACAAGAGCTTATCACCGAGTCCACTCGCGTCGCCAGTGGGGAACGCACCATCTTCCTTCCCCATTGGTCGTGCCGGACCACTATCTCGCGCAAGTTCTGGCCACTCTGAGTCCACGCACCATGGGCACGGGAAGAAGAGTCGGCACAACCCTAATACTCCGTCCGTCAGCTCCACCGGATCATCGATATCAGACCACGAGGGACCACAGCTCGGGAAACGCCTGCGAGGGCCTGTTCGTATATCGCCAACTGGAGCTGGTGTCGCGGGTGGTTTGGTGTTTGGGAGGGACCTAAGAACCTGTGTCAAGGACACTGCCATAGATCCCGTCCGGAGCGTCATTCATGCACGTAGATTTGGGCATGATGGTGAGAGCGAAGAGTCGGACGACTTTGTCCAGCGTAGCGAACCCTCGGCGTCCTTGGAGAGTCGATACGTACCAGCAATAGTCGTCAGATGCGCGCAGCACATTCTTGCCTGGGGAGTCCAGGAGCAGGGGCTATTCCGGTGCGAGAAATTGGTAGCTTCTTGGTTTATATACTCATGCAATGCTGTACAGTGTCAGTGGCCGCTCATCTCATGTAGCCAAGCTGCGCGCCGACTTTGATACAGGTAAGTATAACTATTTCTGGTAATTAGGGTATCATAGGACTGATCGTCGTTCATTCTTACGTTTCACAGGGGCCGACTTTGACATCGTGCAATCGAATCCAGGGGATTTGGATCCTCACGCAGTTGCCTCCATATTTAAGGCGTACTTACGAGAATGTAAGTGATTTCACTTGTTGTCTGGGTCACCAGAAGCTTAAGTACATCTCGTCTCCAGTGCCAGAACCGATATTGACGAACAGTTTGATGCCATACTTCGATGCTGCCATGGCGTCAGAACGGCAAACGAATAACGCTCAGGACCCTGCGCCAGCGAGTCCCAAGAATATCCACCCTGGACTTCGTAAACCTCCATCGCTCTCAACACTCAGCATGCCAAGTTTTGGTGGTGCCCACCCGCCATCAGACTCCCTCCGAAAAGCACTCACATCTCTCATCGCTCGTCTCCCACAAGAGAACCGCGACCTCCTCTTGACCGTAACAGAGGTGATCAACCACACTGCGAAGAGAAGTTCGGAGACAAAGATGCCGCTTAGCAACTTGTTGCTTGTGCTGTGCCCGAGTCTAAACATGAACCCATCGTTACTACAGGCACTATGTGAAAGTGAGGGTATCTGGAATGGTATCCAACCCTCCAGGGAAGTTCAAACGCTTGATGCGATCACAGAGGACGTGCGTCAGTCGCCGGTCGAGCGCTCGGAAGTACGGGGTGAAGATAACGCCTCTCCTGTGGCGGAGAAAAGCGCTACGCATTCTCGGTCATCAAATGAGAGCAAACGCCTCCGGCCCCTACCCAACGTTCCGGTTGAAGATGCTCTTTCACCGCCTGCAGCGGTGGTTGCCAATAGCCCGGTCAATATTCAATCCCCCATTCTCCCCTTGTCTGAGCCTTCAAGGCCGCGGCCCAGTCTGGAAACGATGGGTCACGTTGCTACCGACTCATCTGAGACATCCTCGTCGTTTACAACGACGGATGATAGCTCTTCCGTATCTCATCGCCCCATTACTCCAACATCGGTCAACTTCAAGCTGACTAACCCTTACTGTCCACCCTCGCTATCATCTTCAACTGATTCCTTGTCTACTCCCTCGCTATCATCTGGGTCACCTATAACTATGTATTCGGCGAAGCACTTGCCACTCATGGACGAGTTCAGTGAACCCCAGTCATCTACATCTCCACACTCTCCTGTCATCGCGGAACCGATCCCTCTTCCCATCCCACCCCCAAAGACCTCCCAACCTACACAACAGACAATCGCTCCGCAGTTTCAGTTTCCAAGTACTGGGGATCACGTCATGCGGAGTCCACTCTCTCATAGGAAATCCACACCGTCCATGTCATTCTCGTCCTCCATCTCAGGTGACGCCAGGTCGGGCTCCTTGGCATCTCGAGCGAAGCGACTCAAGAAGCCTTCGCTTCATCTACTATTTTCCAAGCGCTCTGCGTCTCCCCTGACGTCGCCTACGCAGTCACCAGCTGTTGGGGCCAGCCCCCTGTCGGCCCACCCTGAGGGACCTTCCCGGTATTCGTCCGCGTCAGAGTCTTCTCCAGAGTCGATGGTCACCGCTCCACAATCGTCACGATTTAGCTATCCGCCAGTATTGAATACGGCTATTGACGAGTCCTCGATCTCCCTTGCATTAGGCATTGAAGATGACGAGGAAGACCATACGACTTCTGTCGGACACACCATCAAGGATGGTGTGGTGCCCTCGCACGTGTCGTTCGTTCCTAATGCACCTGGTCCACATGGCCGGACGAGTCCGCCACCAAAGCCAGGCAAGCAAGGTCCCTTCCGACACCTTGACGTCGCCTTCCCAGAAGACAGCGACTTCGGGGAAGGTGACTGGACGCAGAGCGTATTGTTGGCCGCTGGCGAGTCAAGCTGGTGAAAAAGTCCAAGGTTGGATGCTCTCTGGAGATGTTGATGGAAATGGAGGCACAAATGGACCATATGATCTACTTTCAACTCGATATAACGGACTATCTAGCTGCTATACGATCTGCAGGCGGGTCGCCGCAATCTCACCCATCTCGCACGTTTATAAATCTGCAGGATTTAATTGATTTCTTTTCTCGCTCTCGTTCTACGCCAACTCACGTTTTGCTGCTGAAGCGCTGAGGAGTATCTTCTCTTTTTTTTTGTTGAGATGCTCGCTCCAGTACTACAATTTTGCACAGGTATACTACAACATATACCCCCATTTTTTTCTCTTGCCTTTTTCACTAGTAATCTTATAAGTTCATAGCTTGTTGGTGTTGGTAGTTCATGCGGAAATGGTGCTATGCTCAGGCTTAAGGTCTGCTTGGTTTCTCGCGCAAGTTGTGCTTATCGTGATGAGATAATGGAAAGAAACGAGGCTGCATTATTATCGGAATGGAAGATCGGTACTATCGTAACTTCTTGGTGCTGGTCGAGGTTTACATAAGGACCGGATGACGTCAGGCAGGTCTGGGTTCAAGTGAGAATTTGAAGAGATGCGCGTCCAGAAGTATAACAAGAAAGATATAAAAGCAGCGGAGCAAACTAGATTATCATTCTTCCCCTCTTCCCCCCTTTCTTTCATGGCTTCAGGCGCCGTAAAGGCGATACAGGAAAAGCTTTTCAGACGCGGCGAGGAGAAGAACGAACCTACGGCAATCGATTCTCGCGATCCCGGACTTACTATCCATATCCCGAAACTCGCACCATTACAACCTGTACCTCCTCCAAAAACATCAAAGGCCACTCCTAATGGTACAATCAAACTAGAGGATGAGGCTGCTCCAAAGAATTACCGCCAAAGGCTAAGTGCTACCTCTGGCACTGATTATGAAGGCGCGGAGAAACATCGTCTGCAACAAGATGAGAAACGCGAGCGCCATTGGAAACGATGGGGGCCATACCTCAGCGATCGCCAGTGGGTAAGCCCTTATCGTAACTTTGTATGGTGATCTTGTTCTCACTTTCATCTTCAGGCGACAGTCCGTGAGGACTATTCGGATAACGGCGATGCTTGGAGTCATTTCCCTCACGAGCACGCGCGTTCGCGGGCTTATCGGTGGGGCGAAGACGGCATTGGTGGAATATCAGATAACCACCAACGCCTATGTTTCTCCCTTGCCCTGTGGAATGGCCAGGATCCCATCTTGAAGGAGCGTCTCTTTGGCGTTACGGGTCATCAAGGAAATCATGGAGAAGATGTCAAGGAACTCTATTACTATCTAGACTCCACGCCCACCCACTCGTACATGAAGTTTCTGTACAAGTATCCGCAGCGAAGGTACCCATATGAAGAGCTCGTGACCGAGAACGTCCACAGAGATCGAAATGTGGCCGAATACGAAATTTTGGACTCGGACGCGTTCGATGATGACCGGTATTGGGATGTTTTCATGGAGGTATGTATTTCGAGCTTTCGACTCCCCCAGTTATTTTTAATCATAGCATCCAGTACGCAAAAGATGAAGATGACCCGAACAATGTCTATGTTCGCATTACAGCCTACAACCGTGGCCCGGAGCCTGCAACGCTCCATGTCGTCCCTCACCTATGGTTCCGCAATACCTGGTCTTGGCCTGCTGTCAAGCCTCCAATGCCGTCCCTCGCCGGTTCCGTTACAGAGAACGACACCCAATACGTCAAAGTCAAGCATCCGGAAATGGAGAAATACTTCATGTATTGTCTACCATCCCCTCCCCCTGTGAATACGCAGGGTGCCTTTGTGACAGATGAAGATGTCGTCATCCAGCCTGAATTGCTGTTCACTGAGAATGAAACGAACTTCCGTCGTCTGTACGGAGGCCAGAACACATCCGCGCATATCAAGGATGCATTCCATGACCATATCATTCCTTCACACAGGCCTCCTGCTTCTGAGAGGAAGCGGTCGCCCTCCGAAGGGTCAGAGGAAAACATGACTCCTCGCGCAGACGGCTCAGTCCCCACTTGCGCTCCAGCTGCACAAGAGTCACCTTTCGTCAACCCTGACAAACGCGGTACGAAATCAGCCGCGCAGTATATCTTCCACGATGTCCCCGCCAACGGCGGGTGCGCCGTGGTCAGGATAAAGCTGACCCCACAGCCGCCGTCGAAACTTCCAAATCTGGAAGACGAGGGTGCATTTGACGAGGTCGTAGAAGAGCGGCGAGAGGAGGCGGATGAGTTCTACAACTCGCTTGTCCAAGGTCCTATTAGCGACGACTTTAAGCAAATCATGAGGCAGGCTCTCGGTGGGATGTTATGGACGAAGCAGTACTATCGCTTCATACAAAAGGAGTGGATTGAGGGCGACCCAGCTCAGCCTCCGCCTCCTCCCGGACGTAAAAACATCCGTAACAAAGTACGTTCGCCCACCTAACCTTATGCATCTTTGAACTAACTTCTCTTCCAGGACTGGCGCCACATGCACGTCGATGATATTCTTTCTATGCCAGACAAGTAAATATTTGCGACCTCTCGTCGAGCTCTTCTGACCGAATCCCACCCAGATGGGAGTACCCGTTCTTCGCAGCTTGGGATACCGCATTCCATTGTATACCCCTCGCAATCGTTGACCCAGCATTTGCCAAGAAGCAGTTAGACCTGCTCACTAGAGAGTGGTACATGAAACCGGACGGTCAGATACCCGCATATGAGTGGAACTTCTCGGACGTTAATCCGCCTGTGCACGCTTGGTGAGTATGAGTCTTGCCATGACTGCTTAGATGACTGACCGGGGACTCCAGGGCGACGTTCAGAGTGTTCAAGATAGAGCGGAAGCTAACAGGCAGGGAGGACATTCCGTTCCTGGAAAGAGTCTTCCAGAAGCTACTGCTTAACTTTACCTGGTTGGTTGAGGGTCTTTCTCAAAAATTTTGATGCATTCACTTAGTATTCGTACAGGTGGGTGAATCGAAAGGATTCGGGCGGAAACAATGTCTTCGAAGGAGGCTTCCTTGGCCTTGATAACATCGGTGTCTTCAATCGTTCAGAGCCGCTGCCAACAGGTGGTAACCTGCGTCAGGCCGATGGGACCGCTTGGATGGCATTTTACTGCTTAAACATGTGAGTCGGGCAAGATAAGTTTGACGAGCCCGCTTACCAAGTATTCAGGTTGAATATGGCCCTCGAACTCGCTAAGCATAACCCGGTGTACGAAGACATTGCCTCGAAATTCTTTGAGGTTAGCCGAAAGTTGTGTAAGACAAATCGTTGAAACCTGAATTATTTCCAGCACTTCATCTTCATCGCTGATGCGATGACATACAAGTCAGGTGATGATGAGCTCAGCCTTTGGAACGAGGAAGACGGGATGTACTATGACGTTATCCAACTTGGACCCGGCGACTCCATCCAACTCCCTGTGCGCAGTCTCGTCGGCCTCATCCCGCTCTACGCGACTCTTGTCCTCGAGCCCGCCGTTCTCAATCGATTCCCTGGCTTCAAGAAGCGCGTGGAGTGGTTCATCGATAACAGACCTGAGGTATCGGCGCGGAACATGGCGAACATGAAAGGTGTCGTTCTTTCCTCTATTCTATGCTCACCTCATCTCTAACCCCCTTCCAGCTGGTGGCAGGGGGGAGCGACGCCTACTCGCTCTGGCCAGCAAGGAGCGCCTCGTGCGGATCTTGGAGAAGATGCTTGATGAGAATGAGTTCTTGAGCGAGCACGGCATCCGATCGTACGTGAAACCGTTTTTATCTTCTTTAGCGGTGTACTCATCTAGAGGTGTGAAGGTTATCGAAGATGCACAAGGATAAGCCATGGGGGATGGATGTCCACGGACAACGGCATGAGGTCGGGTACTGGCCAGGAGACTCGCTTTCTGGGATGTTTGGCGGTAACTCCAACTGGAGAGGTCCCATCTGTAGGTTTTGGCATTTTTGCCACAAAAAAACCTTCGCTCAGAAGCATTTTCAGGGCTTGCCGTCAACTTCCTCCTTATTGAAAGCCTCCAGCGATTCTATCAATATTATGGGGATGAGCTACAGGTAGAATGTCCTACAGGCAGCGGGGAGTATATGAACCTCGTCGAAGTCGCGGAGGAAATCCAGCACCGCATTATCCACATCTTCGGTCGCGATGTTGAAGGCAGAAGAGCTACCAACGGCGGGAACCCCAAGTTAGACGGAGATCCGCACTTCCGGGACTATGTCTGGTTCTACGAGGTATGGGCTACTTCTTCTCGTCCGCTGTCATTGCCTTGCGATCGCTAACAACACTATTCCGTCAGTTTTTCCACGCAGATAACGGCCGAGGACTTGGAGCATCACACCAAACGGGATGGTAAGGTTTTCATCGGAAATGAATAGGGCGTGTTTTCTGACGTGCTTTTGTTCTCGCCAGGTCTGGTCTTGTCGCCTATCATATCTTGCAAAGCGGCGTGACTTGTCGCCTGCCAAAGACACCACGGAGTACAGATTTCTTTCGTTCGAATAATAGCGTTGCCTGACCTATTCTCGTCTAGCTCCTCGCAGTCTCGTTAACCACTACTTCGATGTGAGTACATCGACTTTGGCCCCTTTAGATTCACCGACTGACATGCGATGGCAGGAAACGATCGACGCGTTGTCCGAGCACGGCGATGACGCTCGTTCGTTGTACAGTGCCATGAGTGCCATGGACTTGAACACGCTTGGGGATGTGTCTCCGGACGCGTTGTAGGTTTACGGGTTGTATGCATATCCGGACAGTGTAGCCATAGACCCACTGTGTAACGTACGAAACTAACCGCAAGGCATAGATCACTTAGACGCCACTTTCCCTTCCTCGTGTATGTACACATACGGGTCCTCAGAGGCCTCATGTCTGTACGATATCGAGAATCTCAGAAGCAGAAGTCATGATGTAGATGCAATAAAACATAATATAGAGACCCGTAGCAATGAGTGCAGTATTCTAGTAAAAGTTACACATGACCGATGTTCCACTTTTTAGATATGGGTACCCAAACGGCACCATCAAGAGCCAAGGAGCAACAAATGAGCGTGGCGGAGCCCTGCATAGATGTTTAGAAGAAATCCGAAATAATGTGGGGGGTGACCAACAAAAAACTCGATGAGCTCCGGGATGAAGTAGGTCAGAAAACTTAAGATGAATGAAAGAGAAATGAAACAAAGGAGAACGAATGTGGAGTGGACATGCCAGAGATACACGAGAGAAAAATTTAACAAAGGAGTGTGACGATAGAGTCCCAAAGGCGAGAGCAACGATGGAAATCGAATAAGGAAAAACATGGTGGGTGGTGGAATGGGTGGTAATGCAGTGCAATGCAAGGAGAGATATAGAAATGGCCAGGGCGAGTGGTGAGGAAGAGTGTTATGTGACATAGAGAGTGACCTGTCCACCAGGACGGAACGACTCGAAGGCCATCTGCACGTCCTCGGTAGAACCAAGGGAGATCATATCGCCGTCCTCATCCTTGTATTTTACTCGCAATGCACCATCATCTCGACGAGAGCCACAGAGGCGAATCTTTTTCCCAACCTTGTCCACAAGGTCACTGAATTCAGTAGACCGAGGAACCTGGATGACAAAAATATCGTCATTGAAGTGAACCTTCACCTTGACGGGAGGAGAAAATCCGAGATGGGTGCCATTAGACGTCATGGTCTCAAACGTCTGCGATCGCGATGGCCTGAGACCTGACCCTCCAAGCGATGACTCGCTTGAACCAAATGGTGTAATCGGTGATGAGCTGTTTGGCGACTCTTCCGACGAGCCACGCGTCGACTGACTAGAGCCGCTGCCGCGCTTGCTCTCCGTTGTCGAGCTTTGCGAGCGATGTGCCCACGTTTCTGTGCTTGGGACAGGAGGAGGATTGGTTTTGGGGATATATGCGCTCGGTTGGCTCGCACTCCGCGACCGGCTGAGGGGCATGGGGATGGCGGTGCCGTTGAGAGAAGGTGAAGGAGTCGCGCTTCTTATATCCCCCTGATCATACGAAGCTTTGAGCTTCGAAGAGCTCATCTGGCTATGTAGCGGCATTCGCGGCGGTCGGACACCGTGACCAAAGCTATGATCTGTAGCAGTGCTAGCAGTAGAGCTCATCCGCGACGGCTGTGGACGGTAAGCTGGTGCAATGGCGGCGGCGGCGCCTGGCGGTGGCGGCATGGCTCCGTTATGCGTCCTCCACTGGGTGTAAACGTGACCGTTGGCATCCTCCGTGCGGGCTCGTGGGCGATCGTACCCACCATAGGAATCACGCTCAGCATGTAAGCTCTGCGCATTCATCCGACGTGTGCCTAGAGGCGTGCCTCGCCCTGACGGAGGCATACTGCTAGATGGCGGATAATCCTCGAACTCGTCATCCAAGTCAAATTCAAATCCGTCCGGGGAAATGTATCCATGTAGTGCGCTGCTTGAATATGATTCCGAAGACGATGCCACCGAGAACTGCTCTTCGCTCGAATAAGGGCTCGGGCGATGGCGGCCACTAGCTGGATGGGGCGGAAGACTGTTCACATACTGCGTATGCGACATCGATGACGAAGCCCTGTCGTGTGCATAAGGAAGGGGAGATCGTTGGGTGACCGAAGGAGGTATGGAAGCGTGGCTGTTGTGTACAACGTATTGCGAAAGGTTCCGTTCGGACGCTCTGCGATTCGCCACCTCGTTGATTAACCGGTTGATCTGGGTCTCCCACTGCTTCAATTGCTCCTCCGAACGACATCGGAGAGTGAAATATTCCAAATCGTCATCGCCCCTCCACCAAACGGCGAGAGAATAAGGGTTCACCGTGGATGAACCTGGGGAAAAAGTCGGTTAGATGCGCCAACGAATACGAAGCGAGGGTATTACATACCAATAGAGTTTCGTGGAGAACTGGGGATGGCCTGAGTGACGTTGTTCAAGAATATGCGGCCCTTGAGAAGGAGAGGCGTGTCCTTCTTCTTGTTGGGTGCACCGCCAGGGAGCGGGATAGCTGCGGCAGCTTGCTGCTTCTTCAGGATCGAGTTGCTCTTTCCCCCTCTCTTGCCACTGGGCGGCGGCTGCAGCGCCTCCTTGCAGCATAAGATGATCTTCTCGAAGAGGAAGACGTGATACTCTCGATCGACCTCCGACTTCGTGACAGTAAAGATATCGTCGAGTAGGAGATTGCCGAAATTGGATAAATGATGTCCTTTCCAGTCTTTCACACGGCCTTCTAGATTCTTGACGGTCTGGTTGTTCTCGGCACGGCGCTGGGCTTCATTAATCTTGTCCGTTATGCGCTTGGCAGCAGCGGAACCAGCTTGGAGCTCCTCGTAATAAGGGTAATCGGCGGCGGAAGACGCCTTGATCAAGGACTGTCAAAGGAGAAATGCAAAACATTGCGATCAACTATCAGTGCCATAAAATCGGCGACGAAACACCCACATCAAGTAACAGGGGATATTTGCAGATTCTCTGGACGGGCTTGATCAAAAAGGCAGGTAACTCCGATTTAGCGTTGATCAGATTGTTGTGCACCTGGAACAGTGAGACGGATTAGGACATGAGAATTACTATTTTTGGCATATGTTTGGTGTCTGCTGTCGTCACGTCAACTGGCTCACATGGAGGCCAGGGAGAGGCGAAGCTCTGGCGCGGACAGCCGTAACACAGGAACAGAAGCACGCGTACCTGCAGGTTTTGCTCCTCCTTGAGCATGATATCCGCCGCGTTAGTGTAGTTGGCGCAATACGGTTCGTAGACTGCGAAATCCTCTTCCTATTGTTCCCAAAATGTCGCATGGCCGGAGTTATGAACGGAAGAATGGAACACCGGAGTGGAGAGACAATGAAAGCGCCGGATTGAGTATGTGTTACAAGACCAAAAAGGCTAAGGTTGTGCTTACGTTCTCAAGAAAGTGGAGGCCCCAGCGTTGATCCTTCCACGGCATCTCTGCAGTACTTTCCAGGCGGATAAGGAACTTTCTCTGAAAGTTCAATAGTTTGTTCAGACCAGGGAACAGGAGATGAATGGTATCCTGGTCAATGGTATTGCTGTGAGACAAGGCGGTTGCATATTTCTGGTCAAAAAGTCAGACAAGGACGCCCCAAATGAGTTCCTGGAGCTGCTTACCTGCATGACCTCCAAATCCTGTACGTATTTGCGTTCCGTTTCAACCATCTCCCTAATAATATTGTTGCGAGCGGCTTCTTGCGCGTTCGCCGGAACTGCGGTTGGTGGTACATCGTTCACAAGGGAATCAATCGATTCGTGTGATACAAGTAGTGGGGGGGATAGCGGAGCTGGCTCGAAGATGTCGGGGGGTAAGAGGTCGACGAGGGTAGTGACCGTACTGACGACCTGCGGCCCACATGTTTACGAGACCCGCTTATCTGACAAGAAAAAGGATGCGTACCTTTACCAGACCATCCGTCGAGTGGCGGTCCCACAAATCGGAGACTGTAAAGCGTTCGCAGTTGTCGATTTCGGCAAGTCTCATCGCGAACTTGGCTATTGCGCGTTTCTTCTCTTTCTCATTGGTCACTTCAAAGCAAGTAGCGTCTGTGCTTATCTCAGCAATTGGAGTTGTCGGGGGAGGTAAGAGGTTGAAGAGGAAACAGAGCGGGATTCCGAGTGTGAAGCAATCCCAAAGCTGTGTGACTGGGTCGGTTGACTGACGAAGGTCGCCATTAGGAGATGAGAGAATAAAGAAATGGGAGAAGTTGGGAATGCGCATGAGACGAGCGCGAAGGGCTGAACATTGTTGGTAAAGGGAGGTTGAGGAAGAAGCCGCTTTATTGAGGATATTGTTGTTAGCGACTGGAGTTTCGATTACAAGGCCAGGATTTGAGGCGATTGATTTTTTGCGGCCTGCGACGTTCGCCATGATGGCGGAGGAAACAGAGGGATTATGTCGCGAAAAGATATGTCAGAAATAATTGTAGACCCTCTGGTAGTTGGTTTGGTGTTTATTCTGTTGGCGGGGCGAATGGCAGCAAACTCGAGTTCAAACAACTCTCATACATAGATAATACATTTTTAGACTCCGACTGGGCCCTGTTGATACACACAAACAATACACAACACCCTCCATATGAGTTTCTTTTATTTTATTTTATTGTTCTCCATTCCAAATTAATTTTAAACAATACAACAGACCACCCGAACCATCACTGTACCTCCCCCTCCTTTGTTCGTCCACACCGCACACCTATGTCCACACGTAGACCATCGAAGGCGTCCACAATAGGTCGCGCGTTGCTTGAGTCATTGCCCACCGATGAGGCTTGATAATCGATAGTGATACGTGTTTCGCTTCCATCTTACGACCTCTACCTCCAATTCGCATCAGGAGTGGCAGGCGCGCGTCTAGATCTCTCGGTCTTACCGCGTCTTCTCGACGCTCTTATGCACCCGGGCGTGACGCCCATTTCCCTCCATAACTGAAATCACGTTCGCGGGTGATGGCCCTGTCCTTACAATATGCCTGTCCTTATTGTCAATATCCCCTGTACTCTCCCTATCGAGTCTTCGAAGACATATAACCACCGACCTCCGGAGCATGAACAAATGGAACTTGGCGCGGTACCGCTGTGTGCTCTTTCTGCCTAGTGTGTATATAATTCTCTTCGCGAACCCTCGTCATCGCAACAGTTCCCGTGACTTCTTTGAGCCCTCCTCTATGCTCCCTTGTAAACCTAAACGTACTTGAACCATACCCCACACACAGCTTTACCATGATCACCTACTCCCGCTCCTCTGAAATGCGATCCATCAGACTGGACATCGCCGGCCATAACACGTTCCATTAATGCATTTAGGCATCTCAGACGCCCTAATTTCGTCGATAGATGCTACTCTTGCCCGCAGCGCAAGGAGTTAATTGCGTATCCCGTACTTCGCAGACCCCCACGGCACCTTCTCATGTCGGCGTACATTCTGTTAACCTTCCCACCACCCGAGCTCCCAGCTCATTTGTATCTTGGGACCCCCCTCCAAAAACCCACGGGCATTAGCGAAGTCTACACAGAACACCGAACATCTATGCATACGGCCCAGAGCATAGCTAAGTATACACACGCTCGTACCAATAGCACATCTCAAGTTCTCAGGCACATTAGTCTTATGATTGGTGACATTTTGTGGAGATAAGTACCAAGATATGTCCCCGCTCAGATGGCAACATCGCACAGGAAAAGACAGTCCTAGGAAAACCCCATACATATATCCGTTTCCGGTCGCTAATCATACGCATGGGATGAACTGATCTCGCGAGGGGGTTTGTGTGACCCATGGGATTTACACTCTCCATCCGCACACTCGGAGAAGCATGCACCCACTCAAAGACACGGTGAGCGACATGGTTGCGGAGACCGAAGAAAATTGCACATTCAAATCGCACCCGAAGAGTCTGACACCTGCAACCTCAAGTCTGGATTCTGGAGACTCGGACAAGCACTGGGCCACTAAACGCAGTGATTGCACCGTGTGACTGATAGGCGTACATATATACATCACCATCACCAGGTGCCCCAGATACGCCTCGGCTAAAACGCGAGTACATGACATCCAGAGGTTAAATCCGCTGTCCCAGTGTCCAGGTGCATGGTGATTTGATTTGATTTACTGTACTGTAAAGACCTATCGAGGCGATATTTGATCGGCGCATGATAGCAGTACAGCTTTGTGGTACGGACAAGCATGCATGCGAGAACGGACTTCTTGACTCACCCAGTATGGAGAGAGCTAACCAAGCCTAAGTACCTCGGAGTCATGAATTCGGAACATTTGGTCGCCTGCAACGGTTTCACGGTGATGGCCTGCAGTCATGGTCCGTGAGGCAGGTCAAGTCGTCTCCATATGTAATAATAAGTTATGTAGCTGAAAACTGTTTCATCAAACTTTTCGTGGCACGAGTCAAATATGCATATGGCTCAGAGCTCGCGAGTACTGAGTGACGGTGAAACAATGCTAGAGCACTGATAAGCACCACCGACATCAGGGAGGAGGAGAGCTTGACACTCAAACCCGACATGAATGCTCAGAAGTGCCTGGTTCTTATATTCTTCCAGGTACCCAACCTCTTAGAAGCACGGAGTCCATGAAGATTCGAATTTCGTAGACTCAGGAGTAACGGAACAGCCCGAACGGCGAGCATCGGCCCGGCTCGTAATTAAAGCTCCGCAGCCAGCCTTCTGACACTCCGCCTGTTTGGCTGAGCGAAACTTGTTTTTGTGAGAACTTGGTGAGGAGGACTCCAACCACCACTTCTATCATTACATCAAGCACTCCTGGCTAAGACCCATGGCACCAGCGCGTTCTACCAGGCGCACTCAACATGAACAGCCAGTTCAACTCAGGAATAATCAGAATGATAATCCTGCCCCCAACGATGCTACCAACACCGACATCTTTCTCGACCCCATGATGGGCACGCCCCTCACCGTCTACATCGAGAAAGATGTAGACGATAGGGATACACTCGTTGAGCTCATCTCTGTACGTTTCCCCGTCTTGTACTCGGTGTACTGACCACATCGCGGATCTCCATCAATTCTGATATCGCTCTCTCGTAGAAATATGGGGGCGCCGTGTCACCTGGCTATAGCGGGACACCGTACATTCTAGGCAAGTGCACACAGATCATGCTTACGTTTAGAGGCTCACCCAATATCTAACGCGGCAGTCGACCCGCATAAGGAGTCAGGCCAGAACCTCTACCGTCAGTACGTTGGTAAGAAGGGAAAGATCGTCCTCCATTTCCGATGGGTGCACGAGTGTATTCGTACCGGTGCACTTCAGACCTTTCAGACCAACTGGGCAGGGTGTAAGGTAACAGGGACGGAAAAGTTAGTCAACCCTTTGCCAGATATCATCATTACCCTGACCCTCTTTTGTAGAGTAAACCCGCCATCGATCGTCCCCTCGCAAAATGATCCTGCTCGCGCAGGCTCATCAACTCAGGTTCCATCAATGCAGCCAATGCCTCCCCATCCACAGCCGATGCCCCCAATGGGCCCAACTGACCCCTTGGTCCATCCGCCCCAAGGCTCTTACGGTTACCCGGTCTACGGACACCCTATGCACCCGCCACCTCGTGGAATGCAGCCACCTACGCCAGCCCCACCGCAGTCCTGGCAAGCCCCCAATGCCATCGCACCACAGCAGACGCACATGGCACCTCCTCAGCCACAAGGGATGCTATCTCGCCCTGCACATCCATATCGGGACGGCCCTTGGGTAACAGGGTTCGAGCAGCCTCCGCCTCCGCACTTAGTGCCCCCAAATGGGGCTGCGTTTGAGTATCGATACAGAGATGATCAGCCAGAATGGCCGCCTGCGCCCCCTACTGACTATCCCTATGACCCTGCTACGGTGAGTTTCCCCAAGCGAGCGATGCGCGAAGTGTGATGACCAATGGGACCTGTGTAGTATGAGCAGACTTATGAACAAGCTGCGCATTACATGCCAGAGGCTGGCCCATCAACCGCAGGCCCATCGAGTGCACAAGCCGACAATACGGCCGTCGAAAAACCTCGTGGCCGGAAGCGAACTCGGAACCAGGCCAGTATCTCCACAAACGCTAGCTTGTATTCCGCCGTTCATATCTGATCTTTATCTTGCAGGCAACTCCCGCTGCTCCGCCCTCGACCCTGGTCCTTAATCGCAGAAATCCGCCCGCTCGATCGCCTACACCCCCTAGTCGTGTAATTAAGAGTACTTACGGCGGAAATCTATTCACCTCGGATGATGTGCTATACCTCAAGAGATATATCGATTACTGCCAAGAGCAAGGTTTAGTGCTCAGGTTCGTATTTCGAATCATCCTCGCTTCAAATTCCTGATTCCATAGGCACTGGTAGCTTAAGGGAGATATGCGAGAGAATAGCTGTCAAGGTGATCTAATTCGGTTCAGCAAATGAACCTACCGTTGAAGCTGACGATCTTCTATCTTTCTCTGCTACTCCTAGGCCCCACATCATACGTGAGCACGGCCTCTAGCTTCATATTCTTTCCACGCTCAGAGATGGCTCCCTCCTGCACAGATTCTACTCCTGGAGACGCTACTGCAACAAGCATCAAATCCGTCTCGGTGGCTACTCCATGGACACCGGGGACTCCGGGACGCCCCTAGACGACGGAGACCAGGAACCAGAGGAAGGGGAGCAACTCAGAGTTGGTACTGGTCCCGGTATCATCGCCGCGGCCCAACAGCGCTTGCAGCAAGAAGGCAACCAACCACGTAACCGATCCCCGACTCCCCCGCGCGCCCTCTTTAGGAGTACGACTGGTAAAGGCGTGGCGTTTACGGATGAGGACGTTGCGTTTCTTGTTCGCTTTATGGAATACAGGAAGTGAGTGATGACAGGTTTACGGGAATTGCGGTAGGCTTTGATTGACTGATTGACATTTTCCTTCAGATCTCAAGATCGCTTCGATATGGTTGCTTTTTGGAAGGACGTTGCCACGAAAGTAAATCACCAACTCGATGGAACTCTACAGGGTTGCTGACATGCTTTGTTGTTTGTAGGCACCTCACCATTCACGCGCGTCATGGATGAAGTTTTGGCGCCGCCATAAGCATGAGCTAAACCGGACGGAAGAGGATGACCCCCTACCTCAACCTCCCGAAAAGAAGATGCGTTATTCCCGCGGAGACGATATCCTACTCGCCAAATACTTTTACACCAAGCCGGAGGGGACGTCTGATAAGATTTTCCAGGCCTTCGGGCGCCTCGTACGTGTTGTTTGGATGTTTTGTGTGATCGCACACACTAACTAACTATCGCTACCCCCAGCACCCGCACCACCCATGGAAAGGATGGCAAGAGCACCACCGGATACACAAAGCCAAGATCGACCATTTCATCCAGCAGCTCGCGAATGGGGAGGTTATTGACATTGATGAGAATGCGGCGGATTCGGCGGACGTATGAGGGTCAACTTTGTTTCATAGATCTCTACTAGGCTATGTACAGTGTAATTCACCCGCGACCGAAGGGTGGTCGTGTTTATCTTATTACTTGCCTCTCGAGACCGGCGGTAACATCAAGCTTGCATGTCTTGGACACCAATACGCTGCCATGATCCACCGTTCGTGCTAGATATTCTTCTCATAGGGTTAGTTCTAAATCGAGGATGCTGTTGTGCCGTAAGGCAGTTTCCCAGCTTCAAGTTTGTTTGACGCCGGACCTCACCCAATCTCGGGCTAGCATCGACGTTTGCATTAATTACTGTTATCAACGGTGACTCAAGCTGATCAAAGAGCTGCATTGTCAATATGACACAAGGAGGACTAGAGTATCTGACCCAGGAGCAAGTAGATCAGGTGAGCGCACCACCCGCCTCGAAACCCACTTACATCACTCCTATCTACATAGTAACATACCCACTAACTTCCATGCCTCCCACTTGTGCAGTTCTATCGGGATGGGTACGCCGGCTGTTCGACAGGTTGAGGCGTCGATGCGGGACTAATCGAAGCGACTATTGACAGGTACATCCGGATACCAAGCTTCCTATCACAAGATCAAGTTTCGTCTCTCCTTCTCCGATCGAAGCAGCTTTTAGATGAGTTCAATCTAGAAGATCATCCGCTTGTAAGCACCACAGTCCCTTCTTTCCTTCTTCTGGACAAGAGTATTCTGAGTCTGAGGCCAATCACGCCGTAAATACCCCCTGACAAGACCAAGTTCACCACCTCGGACAAGAACCACGTTGGTGATGAATACTTCCTTAACTCAGGCGATAAGATCCGCTACTTCTTAGAGGAGGACGCGATCGACGAGAAAGGCCAGCTTACTAGAGATAAAACAAAGGCGGTTAACAAGATAGGCCATGGTGCGCGAAGCTTGTCATGGCTCTTCTGAACGACTTCGATGACTATGTTGGCTGCCCGCGAATAGCGCTCCATGTACTAGATCCGGCGTTCAGGAAGGTGACGCTGGAGAACGAGAAGTTGAAGTCTGTCGCGCGGGATCTGAAGTTCCATCACGATCCTGTCGGTCAGTCGGATCTCTTGCTGACTTCGTTGGCCTAAGAAGACTGATTTAGTGCATACCATAAGCCCTCCAATCTATGGTCATCTTCAAGCAGCCAGAAATTGGTGGCGCCGGTAATTATATTTGCATTGTGACTTCATGCGTACGTGGAACGCTCACTCTTGAGTCCAGTTCCTGAACACAATGATTCGTGAGTAAAGCACATTCGATTCGATCAGTCTGGCCTTTCTCACATGGCGCACGACTCTGTCATTAGAACATTCCTGGTGCGTTGCCCAGCTTGGCCTACTCACCACTAATAACCCCTATCCTTCAGTACACTTCACCTCCGACCGCTCTCGGATTTTGGATTCCGCTAGAACGATGCACACCAGTGAACGGGGCCCTCTCATTCCTACCCGGGTCACACCTGACAACACAGATTACCAAACGCTTTGTGCGTGTGCCAGAGGGTGGAACTGGGTTTGAACAGGTCTCTTCTCCCGTTCCGCCACCATCGGACACCAATGCCACAGCCAAAGTGACAGCTGAAACGAGTGCGTCAGAGGGTAAATACATCCTGGAGGCGTGTGAGCCAGGTACGAGTCCTTTCGGGGCGTCTCTAGCTGTCGGTCTACGCGTTTGACGGCTATCACCAGGGGACTTGGTACTAATTCACGGGAGTGTCTTGCACAAGTCCGAGCGAAACACGAGTACACAAACCCGTTATGCGTACACGTTCCATATGATCGATACTCCCCCGCATGCTCAGTATGATGAGAAGAACTGGCTTCAACCTACCCCGTCCATGCCCTTCTCGAGAATTCTTGACGTCCCAAATGAGACCACAAGATCTATAGCTGCATTTTGACAGGAGAGTGGGGAGTTTTGGTGTCGGTTGAGGTTAAAGGTTTATCCTTATGTATACATGAGTAGGATCTATTTGGTGATGTACATGTTGTGGAACTACTTCTCCTTGCGAATGTCTGCTGCACTAAACACTTCTATCTTGGCTCTTTGACGCACCGTGTCAGGCGTCAAATTGTACAATTCGTCGATGAGCGCTGGCAAGAATGTTCCCGATCCACGTACATCGGACCGTGATGCTGCACACTCTGATGCAATCGTAAGGGCCAGGATCCTTTGAGATTGTTAGATCAGCCCTAACGTCCAGCCAAACACCACTGAGAACCCACCCTCCAACTGCGCCCAGTAGCATATCACCTTTGACCAGCTTTCCTAACCCATCTTCGTTCTTTGCCCGAGCCCATGCGCCAGCACAAAATGTGGCGACACAGGTGCCGACTAAGCATCCAGAGCCCGTGATGTCACCAAGAAGTTTGTGCCCATTGTCGAGCTTCACCACGGTTGTGCCATCAGACACCCAGTCGGTTACGCCGGTGAGAGCAACGATACACCCTGATCGTTCCAAGAGTTTGCGCACCGAACAGAAGTTGATTTAAGAGGACTTACGTTCCTTCTTCGCCAGGTTTCTAACGAAGGTAGCTGGGTCAGCAAACCCAGACCCCACACTGTCAACCCCCCTAGCTAATACCTGCAATAGCCATCAACAATGCTCAATTCGATCATAGAATGATACTCCACCAACCTCAGACGAACCAGCCAGTGCTGCAAGCTCGCCCGCATTGCCCTTGATGACGCTGGCTTGCCAGGTGTTCAGCAGCTCCGCAGCAGTCTTGCGTCGGAACTCCGTTGCACCCACGCCAACGGGATCAAAGACCACTGGCTTCTTTTCGGCATTGACGTACTGTCCAGCAAGTAACATGCCTTCTTTGTCCTTTACTGTACCGAAGTTGATGAGCAACGCGCCGAGGACGCGGCTGAGATCTTGCATCTCCTCTGGTGCGGTGGCCATGATGGGACTCGCACCCAAGGCTAGGGTAGCATTGGCAGATTGGTTGGTGACGACGACGTTAGTAATCTTCAAAAACAAAGATTGGCGAATTTGTTAAGATAGTGGAGTGAGAATCGTATGTTACCTGATGGATGAGCGGATTATTCTCTTTGATACCGCTCATTAAGTCAACAACGCCGGCTTTGATGGTATCGGCAGTGTGTGTGATGAGCCCAGCGGGCTGGTTGCTAACTGCATTGGACCAAGACATATAGGCATCCTTAAGCACCCATGCAGATAACCGGGGGTCTTCCGATGATACTATGTCCGAAACGACGGCCACTCCATTCAGTCGGTGGCCACTGGTCGACACAGAGCCGTGCAGGGTTCTTAGAATGTTGCCGGACTTGATGCCACCTATAACTGGCGTTAAAAACCCACCTCAAGGAGCCCAAGAAAAGCATACCGATGGCGACAGCTTTCACGGATGTCCCACCCAGAGCACCAAGTAAGGTCCCAACCCCTCGTACTCCGACGATGGGACTTGTCAGCTCTTTAGTATTGGTACTCCAAACCGCGCCGATGCCGATATAGTCGGCACCATCTTGTACCGCTTTCTTGACGTGATCTATATTGCTACAGCTCACTCCAATGATCTTTCCGAGAGGGAGAAGTTTCCGCGCATGATGCACCGGCATGTCTGTCTGTCCGAGGTGTACGCCATCTGCATCAACGGCTAGAGCGATGTCGATTCGGTCGTTGATGATCAGAGGAACCCCGAATTGTTTACATATTTCTTTAGTCTCTTCCGCAATCTGCAGAAACTAGGGGACATTGAGTACCCGCAGCGATTTATGGTCGAGAGAGAACATACCTCCCCCGTGTCGGTCTTCTTTTCCCGGACTTGTACGACGGTCACGCCTCCTTGCAGGGCCTGCGGAGATTACAAATAAGAACGATGCACATTCGCAGTCTCAGGGTCCGGAAGGTAAAGAGTCGAAGCCAACCTCTGTCAGAGAATCCCTATATAGCTGTTTGTAGGTTTAGATGGGCATGCAAGGGATCTTATGTTTTGAATCTCAAAAGCTGACCTTCCCTTCAGGAAGCAAATCTCGTCCTGTGACAAGATACAGGGAATAGTCGACGACCATCTTGACAGCCGTCAATGTTGCAATGACAATGGTCGATCGCAGAGTGAGTCGCGATATCGACGGGACCTCAAGGATATGTTTTTTCTCACGATCCCTGCCAAATTGTCAGACAATTCTCCATATCGTTCCGACTTCTTTTATCATAAGAGATTCATCCTCTTAAAGATGCATATCATGATGCCTGATATGTTCTCGAGATTTTTGCTCAGCGGGGTAGGTACTTAGTGAGTCCAGCTTCAAAGCTTCTAGTTCTTCCTCAATATATTCTCTTTCTCCTTGAATACGGAATATATTTAGGGGTATATATAGTTAGTATTACTAGTACGAGCAGTAGCTATGTTGTCAACAGTTGCAATGAGCAAGTTTGCAGAATTTGTCTTTAGTAGTATATACGGTCCAGTCCTTAGCGTTCGTGCCAAGCACCCCATTCCCAAGTCCTCGCCACTTCAAACAAGATTCCTCTGCGCTTTCGCCTCTTTCCTCTTCCTTTGCCACTCGAGCTCAGCGGGGGAAGGATCCACAGCACGCCAGTCGCCCCACATACCCGTGGCAAACATTTCCCTTACGTTTGGCACGAGGAGCAGCGCAATCGCCATCCAGTCGCTGAGCATGTGGAAGATATAGAACGTCGCCTTCTCCACAGGGGTATTTCCAGAACCAGGAGCTTTGGAAATAAGAGACGTCGTATGGTGGTACATGAACGCGAGACGGAAAATGGCAGATGAGGCCTATCCGCGGGAGAAGTCAGTTCCGGTCCGCACATGAAGGGTGCCTCGTTCAGAACTTACGGTGCATGCGAGGACCGCGAGGATAAAGATAATGTTGATCGGGCGCACTCTTGGAAGGTGACGAGCCCGAATTGTCAAAACGGCGACAAAGATCATAAGCGCCAGCGCGATTCCAGAGCTCACGTATCTACGTAAAACTGGTTAAAAAAAAACCCCCCGAAAAGTGGGACTAAGATTCTGCTTACCTGTTGATCATGACCTGGTTTCCGGTACTCGTGTTGTTGAAAGTATTCTTATACTTTGCGTTCCCAATAATACCGGGGATGGTGGCAGCCAAGAAAATCAGCTTCAAAACATCTGTGAAGCGGCGATACATGAATCGCTGTCGGGGTTGATCGGACTGGACAGCCCCATCGTTGAGACTATCTAAATCGTTGGCACGGGCAGGTGACAGAGGATACTGTGATGATGAGGTGGTACCAACAGGCGATTCCGCACTGTCTACATAATCAGGGGCAGGCCCCTTGGTCGAGTTGACGTATAAACAGCGTAGCAGCTGGACAGAATCCTGCGCTATCGCAATGTAGGCAAGGGAGATCGTCACTTGCATGTACGTCGCTAATCCCGGCGATGTTTGTTTTGCTGGCGTTCGGCTTTGCCATGCGCGAAGAGAGAAGATGACAATTCTGAGGAGATGTTCAGAAAGAAAGAAAAAAGCTACACAATATGTCCGTTGTACTTACCTCTCTATTACTGTCAATACTGCATTGACGCTCAGGATGGCTCTTGACCGCTTATTAGCAAGGCGTTTGAAAAATATGGGAAGGAGGGAGGCATATAAGAGGGCAAAAAATATGGAAGGGGCAAAATCTGAGGAGAGGGAAACGCCACCAACAGGCGAGGGGAATGATATGTCGCTCGACATCAGTAAATATGTGCTGCGACCTTGCTGCGACCTGTGGGGTATGCTGTGGTATTAGCTGGAGAAGGGATTAAGTGCCAGATTTATACAAAGAGAAGAAACCAAAGGAATGTACCAGTTGACTGTTCGAAACAGCAAGAAAGCTCCAACTTCTCTAACCTACCAGGCACCGCGCGACATGTGCTTGCTGCGAGCTGGCCACGCCTTGTCCTGCCTTGTCCTGCCTTCAGTCACAAACGCCGGCAAATGTACTCAATTACTAAATAAGGTGCGTCGGGATCTCTTCGACATGAACGACAGGCACCGCCACTTCGCGTCGGGAAACTCGATAGTCCACCCGATGACATGCCAGACTGCCGGTCACTTGGCTTTTCCTCGACTTCGTTCTACTTTTCAGCAGTCATCATGACGTCTATGTGGTGTTTGAGGTCACGATGAGCTCCAGACTTTGCCCACGAAATGCTCAGAGAAGCCGGACCACCGCCATCATCATCCAATATCACAATCCTGTCATGTCCACTCGTTGTCCAAGCTGAGCTCACCCTGGCTCACTTAGGGCAACTGTGACATCAAGGCAGTGCCGTTCGACTTTCTGATAGCTGGCGAACTTGTATTTTCTAGAACAAGTAAGGCTGTTTCGCTGATTCTTTTTGGAATTCCTTTAAATTTCAGGTGAAGGTGAGATTATTCGTCGGAATCATCTGAATGTGCCTGCGCGGCCCGTAGAAGCGCCGTTGCACACTTGGTTTGTTAGCTGTCTGTCATCAGCAACTTAGTAGGTGTCCAGTAGGTGTCCTCGCTTCTGTCACGGTCGCGACCAAAGTGACATGGTTCTAGACTTCATTCGAATTTACCTTCGCTGAGCGATCTTGCGCTCAGAAGGGCTCTCACTCCGACTCACTGGCAGCCATGGCTGCTTTTCCAAACCCGACGTTAAGCTCAGGAGGTGTGAAAGTGCGGGATTTTCATATTATTATTGGCTACATTTATCCAAGTTGGGTATATATACGAATATTGGGCTGATACGAATGTTTGTCCAAGCAACCGTGCGTTGGTCGATAATCGGAAGGAACAAGAAAAGTAGCCTACAGCAGGTACTGCGAACGAATAGAAGTCATAAGATAACATACAGAATCGTCTGGGTAAATATATCGTTCATCATCAGTGAGTCGTCGATCTTTCTACGCCGATCTTCCTTCCCAACCCAAGCTCACAAGCCTCTGGTACGCCTGTAGTGTCCAAAAACGCCGCATGCTGCAGTGCAGAAGCCTATCAACAGGGCGATGAGTGCACCGAGACCAAGCCAGTTGGCATTCCCCAGTGTGGCGGGAATGCCTGCGTCCCTCAATCTATCCCTCACAACTCCGAATAGAGCCATGCTCACAACCCATGCAACGAGGGTACAGAGCATGGCGAGCGCAGCAAGCAGGCTCATAAAGACGGTGCCTGCGCGATGGTATGAAGCGCCGCATATTCCAAAGAGAACAGCTAGACCTGACAAGCCAGCAGCGACAGGGTAGAGGACGAGGACGTATGTGAGATTATGAAGAATGCTGGTGTTGATATTATCCGCTGGTAGGGGGAAATCATAGCCAACGTGGGGTTTTGACCCCGTGAAGCCAAGCACGCCAAAGGAAAGGCCGTTGGCATTGAGGAAGGAGATGCGGTCCCATGTTGGTGCTGATACTGATACCTGTGAAATGATGGTGAGGTTTAGGACGACAAGATAAGATACGGCAGCATACGAAGATCAGCAACACCATCGCGGAGAAGCAGAAGAAGAGACCTGGGAGAGCGCTAGATGCAGCCATTGTGTATACGAAGGATCAGATGATGCTTGGGACTGGGGGGATCGATTCTAGATATATGGGCCTCGGTGGATTAGCGCTGCGCAATGCGGTGATCCTCCAAGCCTTCCCCAAACCCCTCTTATGAGGAGAACTGGCTCATGACGTCAACGGTCTGCGTGCCCCTGCCACTCGGACGCGAACAACGTCATTGCCATTTACGGACAAGACTACACGTGGAGCGGCTGTGTTTCTGCTCCTGCTTCTAAGTTCTCCGCAGCGTCCTCAAGCATCAACCCCACTCTGCCCCACTTGGTTTTCGCTGGGTTGCGTCAAAGGTACCACAAACTACGCACGCGGCTATGTCCATAATACATACCTTGAAAAAGGCGGAAAACCAAGCACTCTTGGATTACTGCGGCGCTGGCCTCGAACACAGGTCTCGGCTGGTGGCAGTTTTCGGACAGCGCCAGAACCACTCTGTACATTCGAGTCCGTTATCGTTAGTTTATCGAAGAATTATCGATCGACACTACTACTTAGTACCGCCAGTACTGCGCCTGTCATTTCTCCCGATCACGAATATCCTTATCCCGATGTTTCGAAATTTTGGCACCAAGGTAGCCAACCTTTATTCTGACCGCCGAAAGAATGGCCAGAATATGTTCTCGTCACGTCCTCTTATTGCCACGCATCTCAGAGGGGCCTTCGTCTCCTGTGCTGGGCACAATGCATTAAACCCAACCATTTATCGGCTGACCCGTTTTGGCGAACGTTTTCGGCGAGTGACTGTCGCTCCTCGCCAGATAACCCACCACTGGCACGTGTACTTTTCCCGTCATTCACGCTGTGAGATCCCAAGATTTGTTTGCTGGCCGCTGGCCTCCTGCCAGATGCGCTAACATTGCTTCACCGAGCGTCCTTTCTGGTCGACTGCAGCTGTCTCATACTTGAAGCTACCAGGCGAAATTTCCGTCCAACTTTTCTGTACATCATAGCTCGAATTTGATTCGGAGCGCTTCGAGTTTAATGCAGATTGCCAGGCTTCTCTCCCAGCTAGGTGTTCGGAGAGCGCTCCCCCTGGTCTGGTCAGGTGGGTTCCTTGCAGTCGGTGATCACCTTCAATAATCGTAGCTGCGGCCCTTCTCGTCCTCCAAGATGGTTCCCGGTCACCGTCCAGGTATCGCCATGACCTGACTCAATTGCAAACGGACAGGTGGATCAAGCCATCTTTGCCGGCGCTCAGGGCGTATGACGTGCACTGCTCGCTGCGGCAAAGACTCCTGGGTTCAGTTGCTACGTTCGTCCTCAGCGGCTGATCACAGTAAACTTGGGAACCAAGCTGTAGCCCAATTTCGTACTTTGCAGGATCCCTCTCCAGCTTCGGGTTTACTACGAAGGCTGTAGGCGCTGCATTTCATTTCCAGCTTCGACAGTGCCACTCCGATAACATAGGCGCCCACACAGGGCGGAGTCCGGACCCACGCAGCGCGGAGAAGCGACGGGACCGTCGGTGACAGTCATGAAATGGTGGCATTTGCAATGGACCTGTCTCTTAGTAGACCCCGGTAAACTGCCAGCTTACCGCTGTCTGCAGCCGTCGACACACAAGCCAGTAGCTGTCTCATGGGTTTGAAACGAATCAACTGGCTAGCAAGCCTATAAAGAGGGCCTTGAACACTCACAATCTTCCATCCTACCATTCACCTCGTACACAAGACTCGAGTTAACAGTTTATCATTCACGATGAAATTCGTTGCGATCCTCCTAGTCTACATTGCTGCCGTCTGTGCTGCCCCCTCTCCCACTCTTGAGGCTCGCGCACCCATCAGAGAGGTCAGTCCAACGGCACTTTCAATCTCTACTCAGTACTGATATCCGTTCGTGAACTTGCAGTCTGGAGTAAGACAAACGCGTCTCCGGGTTCAAAGCCTCACTTACATGATAATTTCTTCACAGGCCCCCCCTCCGCCGTGCATCCGCGGTGATCTATGCCCTGACTCGGTGTAGGGCGCGATGCGTCTGACGCGTGCACTCGCAGTGCTTACAGTAGTCGGTGAGCATGTATTCGTTGATCCAGATGACATGTCATTCATGCTCACAGTGACTGGGGGACCAGGCATGAGCCTTTGTGAACTCGGGAGTACATTTAAAGTTTAGGCCCCTCGTATACTGGATATCATAATTGTCTTTTATTGTGAAGAATGATGTTGAGCGGAATAGACAAATAATTGCTGTAAAAAAGTGGTGCTTGTGTGTGTGAGGCACGGATTACAATCCTGTCCAGTTAAATGTGTTTTTTAGCTGGAACGAACCCCTCAGGTGCATATCAGCACTGCTGCTACCGACGTGCACGACATACTCCCCAGCATGGGCACACCACGAGTTAGTGGTCGCATCCCAGAATGAGACCGCATATTTGTCCAGCGAAATTTCAACCTCCTCTGAGGCACCAGACCCTAAGTCCTTTGCTTTTGCAAAACCCTTGAGCTGTAGAGCGGGCGTTGCAAGCCCGATATCCGGCAAGGTGATGTAGAGCTGTGCGACAGAGGAACCAGGGACGGTGCCTGTGTTGATTACTCTGAATTTGACTTTAACGCGCAGGTCGCTGTCTTGTATCGAGACCGGGGAAATTGACAATTCGGAGAATGCAAAGGTTGTGTAAGAGAGCCCAAATCTACGGATGGCAATGACAGATGAGCACCGCTCCAGCTGGCACCGCAGTGCGACGTACCCGAAGGGGAAGAGCGGTTTGATATTCTTCAGCAGGTAGGACTTATAGCCGACAAACAGGTCCTCCCTATAATGGATTTGGCCGTTTTCGGAACGAAGGTTTGGGTAGGCCGGGATGTCTTGCTCTTTGACTGGTAGTGTCAGAGATAATCTTCCCGAGGGGTTGACCGTGCCGAACAGAATGTCGGAGAGAGCGTTCCCAAGTTCATTACCCGAGTACCAAGCCTGTAGTATACCATTGACATCATCGACCCAAGGCATAGATACCGCTGAGCCCTGAGTATCGACATGCGCGCGAGTTAGTTCATATAAGAATCGCTGGGGTCGCGAACTTACCGCTTGAATGCAAACCACGGTGTTAGGATTAGCTTGTCCCAGCTTCGCGATGAGCTCGTCCTGCAATCCAGGCATCGTCAAAGTGGTCCGGTCGAACCATTCACTCTCCCATTCTGGAGTAAGGCCGCCAATATAAACGACTACGTCAGACTTTTTGGCAAGATCTACTGCGTTGGCGATTGCTTGGCGGGGGTCCACTTTCATGGTTCCCCCGAATCTCTGAAAAAGACAGATGTAGTTCCGAGGAGAGATTCACCCTGAAGATATGCTTACCACGTAGGACAGTGTGGCCATTTTATAAACGCCGGCTTTGTTTTGAGGTAGAGTGTTGGTGTACTCAATGAGAACATTGACAGATTGCCCGGCACTCAAAGCAACAATTTCCTTAACTTCAGTCGTTCCTTGCCTATCATAAACGTTGAGAGAGCGAGGATTGAGCTACGAACGTCGAAGCTCACCCAAGAGTAGGGATGTACTCCCCAAGGGTTTGATGTGTCCAGTTATCGATAACCAGCCTGCCATCGACGTAAAGCTTCGCGCGCCCAGACACCATCAGGCCGATCTCATATAAAGCCGTCTCATCTACGGTCAGTAGACCCTCGACCTGCGCCGACCAGGTTGACGGGAGGCTGCGGGGTTTGAAAGATGTAAGAGCGAGTTCCGTATTGTTGAGGATGTAGTCGGCCACTGCTTGATCGAGATTGCCATGGCTATCTAAGGTGTAAAAGGTGCATCGCCATCCCGGCTTGCCATCCCTGGTCTTCATATAATTACCCATCGTTGGCAGGAACCTGTGAGCTGAACAGGTATCAGGCCAATAATAGCACCAATGAACACACCAGGTAAGTACTTACCGTAGCATCCCAAGGCATACTTAACCTTCACACCTTGTGGGAGATTGGCGAGAATACCCTCATAAGGAGTGACAACATATGTCGGCACAAGGGCAGCGGCTCCACCGCCCGAGATCACGGCACTCTTGGCATGAGGACCAATAACAGCGATTGTTTTGACTTTGGCATAGGTGATAGGGAGCACTTGGCCTTCGTTCTTCAGTAACACCATGGAATCAGCAGCAACCTTGCGGCAAAACGCTTTCATCTCGGGTGTGCTTTCGCGGACCTCTTCGATACCTTTGCTGTAGGCGATGTCCGGACTCTCGTTGGCTAGCTTCTGAACGTAGGTGAGAAGTTTGGCGACCCTTGCATCGATGTCGGAGAGATAGAGCTTTTGCGCAGTCAGACCAGTCTGGACGAGGAGCGGAGTTCTCCAAATAGGAGGGCCAGGCATTTCGAGGTCAAGGCCCGCTTTCAGCGACAGATCAGTGCTGTATGTTCCGCGCCTGTACAGTCATCTTAGCCTGTCAATGCCCCAGAGAGGTGTCAAAGTACCTTACCAGTCGCTCATGATGAGGCCATCGTGACCCCACTCGTTGCGTAGGACGTCGGTAAGCAACTTGGGATTTTCGGAGCAGTGAGTGCCCCACACGCGTCCATACCTGGGTAGGAAGGCCATGAAGAACGCAAATCAAAGTTCTGATTATGTTCACTGACGAAGTCATATATGCCCAAGGCTTTGAAAATTTCTGGGCAAGCATGAAGCTTATATGCTGTTAAACGAGCAGTTCGAGACAGCACACGCCGTACTCACGGGTAAAGGTAGATCTCACGGAGCGCTCTGTCGGACACAACAGAGTTCGCAGCACGCCGTTCGCTCTCTTGGTCATTGGCAACGAAGTGTTTGATCGTTGCGGAAACTCCTCGGGACTGAAGGCCGTTCACGTAGGCGGCAGTTATCGTACCTTGAGACACCTTTCATCAATTTAAGTCAAGAAGCCAGCTGAAAGGGACGTACCCGACAAATGAGGATCCTCGGAGAAGGATTCGAACGAACGTCCTCCCATCGGATTACGCTGTGTGTTGCAAGTCGGTGCAAGGAGAATGAGAGAAGATTTTGTCTTTGACTCCTCTGCAAGAAACTCCCCAACTTGTCGCAGCAGCTCTATATCGAATGTCGAACCCATCGCAGTCCCACACTAAAGAAGACGAGTTTCTACCAATAAACTAACATTGAGTACTTCCATACTAACCGGAAGGCATATTGCTGGTGCAGGTAGAGGATTCGGTGATCCTCGAACACCCTGAACAAACGGTTAGCCGCGATTAGCCAGGCCCACGTCGCAAGCAATCATACATTAGGTCCGTCTCTCATTCTGATACCTGGGATGTCAAGACGGCGAATTGGGTAGGTGCTCCATGACGCAGAATCAGGAGCACTCAGTAAAGAAATCTTCTCCTCGAGGTCAAGCTGTGAAATGACCTCGGGGATTGAAGCGGTGAGGAAGGGATGCAAATCCATTCGCGGCATTGGAGAGTAGATATGGGAATGAAATGAAATTGGAGTCCACTGTCCAAGGGCTTCGTGCCAATATATACACGCAGAGAACCGTTCGATTTAAAGATAGGGCCCGTGTCCATGGTCATATCATTTAAATGCTGAACCTGCCAGTCCAAGTTCGCCTGGGATGACCTGACCGCTGGCAAGAACCCGACAACTCGTCCTGGTGACCTGGTCACAGGACCTAGATGAAACCTTGATCAGAAAGTCGATACTGCTTCATACCTCCAACTTGGCTTCGGCCAACCGTCAACCGTGTTTAGCAGCGACGCAGGCTCAGCTTGAACTCGCTTACATAAATGGGCTCGGAGTATTGTCGGACTAATATAGCCAGAGGTCCCAGACACTAGTGTGTGATTGACTGCCAGTACTAGTATTACTACTAGTGTCACAGCGAACCTCCGGTATGATCATGGACCCCATGAAGCTGCTACATACTTGTGGGATCTCTCTTATTCTCGTGATACCTGCAGCTGGAAAACTCTGATCTTTTGATGACCGGCAAATGCACGGCCGGTGCAGGTTGATTCATGAAAATACCTGGTGCTCCTCACCGCGTCCCACCAGTACAGAGTTAGGGCTCGGAAACGACATCCCCTCTCCCTAGTTGGGAGTGACCTCTTCGCGCTCTTGAACGGGGAGCGACAGGGACGGCTTGCCCGGGCGGAGGGGGACGGAGAGTCGGGCCTGCTGTTGCGCTATGCTCCTTGAACGCTGATAAGCTAAGTGCGTTCAATGTCGCACTGGCATATCTAGTAAGTCTGTTACACATACTGCCATTCGTAACGAGCTCGGATGTAGGCTACAGGCTTCTATTAATCCTGGCCTACTCTGCGCAGCTGGATATCTCCTTTACGCGTCATCGTTCATAAAGCTCGTGGTACCGCATCAAACGGGCGGTTCTGCACTTTCGAGGTCTCATCGTTCCCCTGGAAATTCGCTGCTGAAGTGTATAGCTGGTGGACGTTTCCAAAACCGTAGCTGACCGAATTTAGGTCGGACAATGCAGTCGATAGCAGTCAAAGCATCTGTGGGAGCCAACCAGCTTTATCACTGTGGACTGACTGAAATTATTCAACATCCACAATCATTGTGGGCACAAGTACACAGCGAATGTCCACAAGCACTGGCAAAATTATAAATTTCCACTCTAATTTCTTCATACCTAACATACCACTTCTCACCCCCTGCTCAGAACCATTCTTCATCTATCTTGCGAGAAAGCTACGTTGATCGTACCACTCTTGTTACAATGGCTGGATTTTTGAAGATGTTTAAGACGTCGGTTTCTCATCTAGATTCTCTCTAGATTGCATTAATAATTTTTATATTTCAGGTCTGCCGCCGATGGCAGTGCCACCCCACTCAAGCATGCGAGATCAATGCCTCTCCGTTCCAAGTCCAAGTCCCGCGGCGAAAAGGAGCAAGACCCTAGCAAGCCCGTCTACCGTGGCAAGAACCCACTCAAGCCGAGTGACATCGTCTACGTACAGCAGACCCCAGGAGTACTCGATATCTCACGCGGCAACCTCGGGAATCCATCCAGACAGGGAGATCACGATCCATACTATGATATCCTGGACAAATTTCCGTCCCCGCCACCTGCACCACCGGTGCCACCGCGCAGCCCCTTGAGGACTATGTCCCTCAATAAACGCGATGAGGCATCCTACGTGATTGAAGGGACGCTCAGAGGTATGGCTCCTGTCGGTCGGGAGCGAACCGTCCAACGATCTTCCTCAGTGGCATGCTTCTCTCGCCCCACCGCAACAGCGTATCCGGCGTTATCAGGGAAACCCCCCAGCCTGCGACAGAGGCGCGAATTCCCGATTCACGGGCCCGTTTCAATCCCAGAACCACCCACTAACAACAAGGACAAGGCTCCTGTTATCAGTAGCAACGCTGTTCTCGGAAGCCACACCCCTCGTCATGCAGAGAGGATGCGTGCCCAATCCCAAGCTGCGCGTCCGATGGATGGCCAAGCGGTGGCCCAGAGCCCTGCACGCTTCCAGCAGCCCCATACTCGACATCCTCTTTCCCGCTCTGCTGCTCATGCCTCCAGACCGAATCTGCGCCAGCCGTCCTCCTCTTCCCTTCGCTCCCGCACTCCTTCGGGAGCCGGCCGAGGACTGCCTACTCTCGCTGACTCCATGGATCAGGCAGAACGCGAGAAGGCTTGGAGGATGATCGCAGCCGCCCCATTATCCCCTCCAGAGCCCGTGAATCCTCCTTGTCACCTGCGCCCAATATACTTCGACATGCAGGACCCTCACTGCGACAAGTTGGGACTGAACTACCATCTTCACCTGGCTGTTGGCTCTGGCCGACCCCTCGATGCGAGGTACTACGAGGGGGATTATCACCGATTATTGGAGGCCAATCTTCCACAAGGTCTCGCTGGCGAAGTGGGTCCCAAATGGATGAACGACTTCCTTCCAACCGCGAACTGTGCTTGCACAAACCCCTACATTGAGAGAAGGAGGAGATAGTATCGCCGAATGCCCACCCACATTGCGTTCCTCTAGATCACCATGAGCTGCTTACTTTATGACCCATAACGACCTTCACGATCTGTTGACTTTTATGATCATATCACTAACTACTTGTATGGACTTAGCAACTAACTAACTATGCATCATTATCTATGAATAACATTTGTTGTATCTCACCAAATGCGCTTCACCATCGTAAACCGCGTCAGGTCTTCAAGTGCCACTCGTTTCTTGCTCCCTCCACCACCGCCCCCTTCACCGCCACCCTTTCCCGCACGTGAAGCATGTCCCTCTCCCATCTCACCAACACGCGCAGCATCGTCTCGCCAGTCATCTACCATTTTCTTGAGTTGTTTGTTGTACTCTCGTTCCTCCCTGCCTTCACCGATGGGATCCCGCCCGAAGTCATTGATAGCGTCAGCTGCTGCGCGAGCTTCCATCCCTGCCCTTCGACTGCTAGCATAAGAGATAAGGTTCACCCCCAACAGGACTTTAAGAGCGACGAAGCTAAATAATTCAGCAATCAGTAGGTAAATTTTGGAAGCGAGGAAGGATATGACAGGCTACGTACCACAACCAGAAAGCCACACCCATCGCGGCCCACTTGGCCAGATGTATAGCCTCCTCGGATGTCATCAGAGTTAAGGCGTTCAAGCTCCAGTTATCATCGAACCGATGCGAGAACACCAAATTCAGAGATTGGAAACCAATCAGGACGGCAAGAACCGCGAGAGGCACAGAGGCAAAACCGAGACGGCGTGCGACTAGGGGCGACTGGTCAACATATGTGTGCTGTGTGTAGTGCTTTGAGTATCAAGAACGCCTAGCAGAAGGGAAGGCAAACCTTGCGAGCACCAAGTCGTCCGAAAGCACTCCCGCTTGCTAGGTCACGACACAAGACATCCGTATACCGTTCATAGACGGACGGGCGGATGTGGTTGAATTTCGTGATGAAAGCGTGCTTCAACCAGTCGACCAACATCTCTGACACCAATACTGTCACGACAGGCTGATAAAATCCACTCAGATAACAAGTCCCGTCGAGGTCTTTAAGGTACGCACGTATGAGATTGTCCACAGAACGTTGTTACCTCTGAACCACCCAAAGCTCTTGGGCATCACAAAACCACCAGCAAGGTCAAACTCCGAACCACTCAATTCGATGAGATTCCGGAACGCGACGACGACTAGCATCAGAGAGAGCGTAAAGCGTTCGACGATGTCCGCGCAGGTGATCTGGAAGAGGTTGTCCTTTTCAAATTTCTTGAAGACAGAGCCTTTGATCTCGACGAATTGGTTGGACAGGAGAAGGGTGAGGAGGGCGTGGTCGTAAGAGTTCACCGCAACATTCAAGGAAAGGAGCTGATAGACCATGACAAGTGTATGGCTAACTGTTGATGGGGGCTCAGTTATTTTCACCATTTACTAATTTGCAAACTTACCGACATACAGAGTTGCCAGACCGAAGAAAACGAAAGGTCGGAGAGTATGTGACGACACAGGTACTCTGTGTGATAGCGCCTGAAGCGTTGAGCGCGAAAACAAGCAGTCGAGAATGTCCTGCCCAATTGATGCACAAAGTCGGTCGGCAATCTACACATGGCCCATGTCAGCCCAAATCATCCACTACTGCAAAGGAAACGAGATGCTTACTTCAAGAGAGTTAAATATGACATACAGTTTGATTGTGTCCTGTCCGCGAATAGAATGGTAGATCTTGCTGGCATCCGTCAGTGGTATCAACGCCGTGATCGAGACCACAACCAAGAGCATGCGCAGGATGTCTGCCTTCTGAGATGGGGGGAGGTGTGACTTGGAGAAAGTGAGGATATTGTACAAGAAGCGGACGAATGCTAGAACGAAACGGATAGGTAAAATGGTGAATGTATAGAGGAAGGAGTCTAAGCATAATATAAACCCGAAACCGATAATCTGTGAAATCATATGAGATGGGACTGCCAAAGAGGAGCAGAACGGCTTACTTTTTCGATTGCCAACGGGATACTCAGAAAATTACCGACTCTCTCCCATTTGAGCTCCTGATGCGAGTCAAAATCGGTTGCCAGCAGCTCTTCGCGAAGGTAATCCCACAATGAAAACAGTGGCTGGTGTGACTCCGACTCTGACGAGTGCCTTCTGTCCGGTGGAGGTGGAGAAGCAGGTGGAGAAGGAAGAATAGGCGTTGGTGGAAGAGAGGCATATGTCAGTGGCCGAACCTCCACCTCTTGTAATATCGTTCGTTCGTGTCCCAAATCATGGTCGCTGAGCACGGCATTGTCGTGGGCGCGCTCATCACCAGAGTCAGGCGTGCTCTCCATTCCTCGATGGCCAACTGAAGATGACCGCCTTCGTCGACCACGCGTCATTGATGTGGGCAAAGGTGAGAGCTGTGCATGCCATGTTGCACCAATCGAAGTCGATGAGAAGCGCCGCCGAGAACGTCGTGGTGATGTCGGCATCGTGCGTGCTATGATTGGTGAGGCAGAATAGACCAGTGTATTTGCCTAGAAGTTTATCAGAATGTCGAATAATAGGGCTTGCAGCTCATTACAAGGACCCAATGACCTTGGTGACAGCGTGAACAGGTTACAGGACTCAAAAGATCGCGCGTCTGGCAAACTACGACAACTGCTTAATTGGGACTTTAAAATTACCTCATCACTACCGGATCGGGTTGTCCTGATCGGTGCGTCTCTTGTCTTCTCATCCACTGGCAGACTAAACTGGCAGTGCGCTAAAGGGCGCCACAGTTCTAGAGCATTGCCGGTCAGCACATAGCGCGCTGCCGCACATCCATGCATATCCTCTTCCCACATCTCAAGAGGAATCAAGGTTCTTTCTGAGGTAGCATGACAACAGAGACGCCTACGCAACTTCTCGCCGAACAAGACCATTCTGACATAGCCTGCGCTCTCATGTACCTCGCACACGACGGGATGGAAGAAACCAAGCGCGACGTCGCACCTGCGAGCGTACCATACGTCACAACCATGTCCGAATCCGAACCAAGCTCACTCTGTGCGTCAGGTGTCTTCGCACTCCAGGTGCTCTGCTGAACCCGTGACGTTACAGTGATGCGTCTCCCTGTTGAGATCCTATACGAAATCATGAAGATTCTTAGCCCGTCAGACCTTGCCACCTCCGCAATTCTGAACAAAGCTTCAAGAGCTGTAGCTGAACGCGTTTTGTATCGTGACCCAGAGCCAGCGTTGGCTCGGGTGATACCATGCCTCGATACGCTCGTTGCGCGCCCTGACCTCGCCTCAATCACACGACGCTTGACTATCCATGACCTTTCGAGGTCATTCGAAATATCCAGCAGCTATATCTCCCTCATCAGTAGCGCGTTGCACAGTATGTCCTCGCTGACCGACCTGACCCTACTCCTCAGTGGTTCCTACGCCAAGCAGTTCCACGGATGTCCCTTCCGACTACGTTCGCTGAGCACGACACTCGCTTGGGACGATGATCTGGTAAAATGGATGGAGCAACAAACTGAACTCACTAACGCAATGTTCGGAGGGCCGTTTGTTAAAGGCACTGTCCTACCCACCGGTGCACTTCGCAAATTATCCCAAATATCCGCAACACCCCTCATCTTGGCCGCCACTGTTCCAGGGCGTCCAGTGCGAGTCGTGGAAATCTGTCTTTTGCAACCAGAGCTCATGAAGGAGGACATTTTATGGACTACCACACGAATTTTGTCCTTTTCCACCGGACCACTGCGTTCACTGCAAATCATAGCAGATATCGAGAATGCAGACGATGCACAAGCTGCACTGAACGCCATCCCACAGAATATACCGAAACTAGACTCATTTGCACTGTACGCTGGTCACGGATCAGTCACTGTAGTAAGTCAATTCGCTGCTCGGGCGTTATGCCTATCTTTCTGGTACTCATATGAAATCAGTCCTTCCTGGAAGATTTGTCGACCTTCGTATCTGGTTTTGAGTTCTTGCGGTCCATAATGCTTATGTCTCGCGACACGCACGACGTGCTCTCTGACATTTCGCTCATCCAAGGGTTCCCGTCGACCTGGCATTCCTCTTGCCCAACGCTGGAGTGCGTATCATTCCCCAGCTCCATTTGGGTGCGCAATGTAAAGCACGGCTGGCTGACGCTGGGAGACCTGGAGCGTCTCTTGCGTGAACGTGGAAACAAGCTAGCCGAACGCGGAAGGAGGTTGTCGGTTGGAGAAATGATGTCAAAGGATGAGCTTGAAGAGGAGGTGAAGGAGAACGCTGAACAGGTGAAGATGGAACAGCAAATGAGGATTCAGATTAAAGCCATACGGGCGGGACTGGTCTCATTTGGAGCGGTATCGTAGGGCTGACTCAGAAGGCCTATCTAGATCCTGCAGTAGATTGCATTCCCATGCCTTATAATACCGGATATCCACTTTAGACTGGATAAAATAGGGATGTCTGTCTCCCTAGGCCCACTTTTGAACCGGTTACGGGAAGGGCTGGTATCGGAGAATATGTCGGAGGAAGATGATTCGGTCCGGATAGGTCCCCTGGCGAGTGAACCTCCAAACCATATTTGTGTAAGGGCAAGCAGTCGCTCTCGGCGTAGGAAGCGGAGGTCGACCACAGGTGCTGAATTCACACTCTACTGATTCCAAACTTGCATTCACCAGTGACGGAATAGCCTGTGATCTACGACCCTTGGGACAGGCACGGCAAAAGCAAGGGCGCATAATGATATTGGTATTACTTACAAGGTGCTCAGTAAGTCTGAACGCGTCGAGACTCGAGACGACGCGTTCTGACTTGAAGAAGTGATCACGTGAAGTGCTAAAATCCCTAGACATGCTTAGTCAGCCGACAATGTCTCTCTCGTTCCTTCTTCGACGCGGATTTTCTACAACAGCAAGGTGCAATAGACCGAAACACATACCCGAGAGCTTTCTTTTCGATCTCGAGAAATCTGCGGAGAAAGTCAAACCAGTACGCCGTCGAAAGGGCCCCGTTATCATTGATGCATCGTCCGAAAACTCTTCTGCTCTCCTGAGCAATGTTGTCAGACCGATGAAGAGGAGGCAAAAACCAGTCTACGTCTCTGAGAACAAACTCTACCTTCCACCAGATCATGAATGGTATGGTGCATTTCCGACAGCTGGACACATAGTCAAGCAGCACGTTTCACTTCGCAACAACGAGACAGCTGCCAAAGTGGCCGAGGCGTTTGTTCCTGCTGGGACTAAGGACAAGGTTATTATTGAAGCATTTCCTGGTGGGACGCGTCTTTTCTTGCTGGATTCTGGTTTATTGAAAAATAATCAGGACCGGGGGTGTTGACGCGTGCCCTCATGAAACTACCCAAGGAACGAATACGAAAGATCATAGTACTTGAGACCGCGGATTGCTTTCTCGATTACCTTCGCGTGAGTTATAATTTCCAAAAGATCGTTGACAAGTAAGGCTAATAACCAGATCAGCCCCTACAAGAAGTAGACCCTCGAGTGCAAGTCTTGCCATGGGATGCCTATAAGTGGGCAACTTACACGAACTTAGAAGCTGAAGGTTATCTGGGTGATGTTGAAGTCTCATCCTGGGATAACCGTATGTCCTCACAGCCCTATGACATACGTATTTCTCAACCGGTTTTATTCATTGCAGCTGACCCCCAGCTTCGCTTCATTGCACATCTCCCAACCTCCATCTATGGAGAACAGCTCATCGCACAACTTCTACGTCTTGTTCCTGACCGTGGCTGGCTGTTCCGTTACGGCCGAGTACCCATGAACTACGTCATGCATGACTGGGTATGGGAGGTACGTCTATTCCACATTTTATCCTCCTTTGATGATAACCGGTCGCAGCGTTTAACTGCAGACACAACGAATTTAAAAAATCGCTGTAAACTTTCCGTAATCGCCGAAGCCGTTGCTACTATGAGGGAGGTCGTCTCTCCAGAGGTACTACTACCGTACGACCAACACTTCTGGCCGCCGACACCAGTCAAAAGTGAAAACAGCTCCAAACTGGGGCGCAAAAGCGCTGGAATGGTGGCTGCTACGATGTACCCTCTGGAAGAACAGGTCGCGTTATCCTTTATCTCGACGTGATCAGACAGAGAAAACTCATGCATTTCAGACAGATCATCCAGAAAGGATTACTGGACAAGTGGGATTTCTGTCTGCGCAAGCTTTTTGTACTCAGAAGTTCTCCAGCCAAACGTGCAATTCCGTATGTCGTATAGCTCTTCCACTCATGTGCCAACTCGCTCGCCATTTTTCTGACTCTACCACAAACATAGCCACTTGGCTCCAGGTGCAGCCACGCTTCTAACCACCCTAGAAGACTGCTCTCTTTCCCCGAATCGTCGTATGGATGTCTCTAAACCTATCCGTCAGATGAACGTAGAAGACTGGGCAGCCCTAGTGCACGCCTTTCACGCGTGGCCTTTCGCACCTGATGTGAGTTTTCGTCGTGACTTGCGCATTTATATATAACAACCCAATACTTTCAATACCGCCCCTTGCTTAATTTTGTGTGGTTCGCTGACCAATGCCTGTGTTTTCAGGATTTGCTTGTTACGGACTCGTTCTTCCGGGAAGAGCGAATGTAGAATAGTCGTTGTTGTGCCACAACCCTCCCTCGGTAACCACTAACCCACACAACGTCAGTTCGGATCATAGATCAATGTACTAAGGCGGCCAACACCTCGGAAGGACCGAAGTACATAGTCATGTCCCAACATGAAGCACTAGATAACGCTCGGACCTCTTGCCCGCAGTACTTGATTGAGCGTTCTACGATAGCCACCACATATACAGACATAATTCACTGGTCTCTCTTGCCTTGATAAGACAGCACAACATCGGTGAGAGGTATGTCTGTATTGTCACGGTCTTGTCACCTTCCCCTGCCGCTTGATTAGCGGCTGTAGCGGATGATCTTCGTGCGCAGGTCATTGAGATAAATAGAGGTATAATTCTGGTACGTTGCTCAGAGACTCAGAGTGCGAATGTATGTAGACACATCCGGCAAAGACTGGAAGCATTTGATATACAATTCGAAGCGCTAGGGGCTTTGCCTTCACTACCGCCCATCAGCGAGGGCCCACATATAATACACCGCTATCAGACGAGGACCAACGATGAGTGCAAGCGAGGGAGAAGCAGGATGAGAACTGACCAAGACTCCGATAAGGTACCCAATCTTGGGCAAGCACTTCCATCTCCTGCGGTGTCAGGAAAGCACCTCTATCATGTGCGAATCGATCAGCTTCCAGCAATATCTTTCAACAATCCAACAACAAAGTGATGCTACGCACTTGACTTTCTTGCCGTCCAATCTACTCTTCAGCACAGCCGACGTGAGGCCTTCGGGGAGGGGTTTCGTCCACGGCTTCATATTTCCCTCACTGTTTCCCTCGATGACTTTGTTGATCGAGGGGGTGAATGGCTTCGGGAGGGACGGAATCGGCAAGAGTGCGCTAGGTGTGGCCGCGAGGTTCGACGCGCTCGGATGGGGCGTCTGTAGGAGCGAGGAGGGGGGCACGGAAGAGATATCTTCGGGTACCGCAGATCCCGTGGGCCGAGTCTCGGTCTCCGAAACGCCAGTGACCGTGAATGTCGGTAGCGCGTCTCCTCCTTCCGCTTCGGCACCTGCTTCCGCGTCGCTGTCTGCATCCTGGGCACGCGCTGGTGTTGTGATCGTAGAGTTTTTACCCTTCCCTTTCCCGTTCACTTTGGCTTTGCCCTTGCCCTTCCCCTTGGGCTTTCCCTCAACATTGACATTTGTTTTGTCTTCTTTCTTTGCATCTCCATTATCTTCTTCCTTTTCCGGCCTGATACCGAATCCGGCTCCTCCAAACCACCGCACCATGCCCCTCTGAACGCCCAGGTCTCCGACAGGAAGGACGTTTGACCGGCGGAGCGTGAATAGAGAAAACATATCCACTGTCCACTGTGGTGCAACACGTCAGAGAAGCACTCGAACACTGACGGGAAGCAGAGACGTGGGAGAGGGATGGCTCGAAGGGAGGCAATGTGACTTCCCATCGACTGTTTGATACAGACACAACATATCCATTGGAAATATGCAAACCGGGCACGGAGTCAGGATTGCGAAGGAAGTATTACTTACCCTCCCAATTCCCCTCACTTCTATCAACATTTCCGCCAGCTCTTCGTCATCCGCAGCGAGTAGTTTGGCGGTCGAGAGCCGCCCATCAGCGAAGCGGGAAGCAAGGTCTTTCACTGCATGAATGAATGAGTACAGTGTTCAGAAGTATCGAGAGAAGTGAAGCTTGAGTTGTCACTGAGACCGTGTTCTGCTTATTATTCCTCGACAATGGCGAGGTGGAACGTAAGGTGGATGATCTCACCATATTCAGCCTTGCGGGTGCTCAACCCAGCAGTCTTGAGGGTCGCAACTTCGGTGTTCGCGACCTGATAAGGAGTCGGGAAGAAAGCGATTGGAGATTTCGCGTGACTAACAGGATGTCAGTATGCAGTTCGAGAGGGTGCATAGTGTAACACAAGGGCTGCGCATGACAACAGAGATACACGTACTCGTAATCGGCTGGCTTTTCCGGAAGAGATGGGTCATAAAGACGAATAAATTTATGGTTGATAGACCTCGCAGCAAGCCATGATATCTGCTGGCCTCTAGACAGTACAGTGGTATCAGCTCACAGACCTCATACGACCCAATGCACTTACAAAATTGACACTACGAGCGAGCTTCAAGCATAAAACACGTCAAGATGCAACACCTTGTGTACATCTACGTTGATCACGCACCGGAACGGATGAACTTGCTCAAGATATTCAAAGGGCTTGCATTTCAACCGAGCGAACAATTCCGCAAAGCGCGGATCAATATTGATGAGGTGGGCTTTTGCATCTTCGAACGAGAAGTTAAGTACGGCTGGAACCAAAGCTTCCTCTTTTTGGTCCTCTAGCGGGGGCGGAGGAGCAATCACTGGACCGGTTGCATCTGGGACGGTAGCTTGAGTGGAGGCCCCGGCACCAGATGACTTTGGCTTTTTTGCACGGGGAGTCTTGGAGGTGGAGACTGGGGGCGCGGCAGCCTTTCGCTTTGTTGCCGCTTTAGCTGGTGTTGGCGTTGTTGCCTCTACAGCTGCTGGCGCTGGTGTTGTGGTTGACGCGCGTGTTGCTGATCGTGTCTGACGCATTCTGCTGAAATATAGACCAAGCAAATTTTCTGGACTAGTTCTGGAACTTGCTAACGCTGCTGTCCTTGAAGCAAACCTGCTCAGCATTTACCCTTTGTACGTTCAAGCACAAAATCCAAACTGAACTTGTCCCTTGGTGAGACAACTCCACGCTAATTAGTCGGCTCGTTGACTCAGCGACGCGTCGTGGTCGGGACCGTGCTCGGCATTTCCTTTTCTGGCGTTCGATGGCGTCACGCGTGCCTTCTGCGGCGCAGGCTCCGGGAAGAGGACTTGACCGAAACGTACATCAGAGGCGCTCATCAATTCAGTTATATAGGCCCAGCTCTTACCTCTCCTGGTTTCTCCATCTTATCAACTCATCTCAATCGCCATGGCACAAAGTACGTCCGGATCAACTCAAAATTCCTCTGATATCCCATCTGAGCTGACCGCGCCAACAGGATTCACCGTGATGCTCAAAGACGCCGCTACGTACGAGAAGTACAAGCAAGATGTTCTCGCGGGCGGTGGAACCATCGTGCACGATCTCAAGACCCTCCAGGCAAGTCGTTTTCTCGATTTGTTCTTCCGATACTGAGACCAGGCTTGTAGGGCTTCACAGCTGAGATCCCCGACCCAGTATTGACTCTGATGCGTACCGGGAACTTGGCCGATAATGGCATCCTTGCTCTAGGTATGCGTCTTCCCAAAGCTTTCGGCTGGCTGCTTACGAGTGCATTCTTCAGACGCAGACGGTATCGCCACCATCCAGTAAACCTAGTCAGCCCACTATGTATTATGATTCCCTTTGAGGTACTACATGTATGATATCCACGTAGAATATATCAGAGAGCAGCAAGTGCAGTGTATCATGATGTGAAGTACTTATGAAAGTGCGTACTATGAGGCTGTGTTCAGCAGAACAATTGAGAGGCTCTGCTTTCGTGTGGCGCATCGCAACCACTTAGTTAATCTAGTCACCCCACGGATTATAATCCCGCAGCGCAATAAGCGTAATTGTATTGCGATGCTTGGAGGCATGCCTACAAGATAGGGGTTTGTCTCTTCCAACTTTCGCAGACAGTGGATCAGACCATGTTAAGCTGCTCTGGGCCTCTGGCATGGTACACCGAAAAAGCCCAAAAGAGCAAAACAGCACAGCAAAAACCCAGAAGCGAAAGAGACCCGTTGGATGAATCGTTACAATTGTCGCAGCAAGTTTGACATAATAATAGTACACAGTCCGTCCTGTCTATACGGTCCTCATGACGGCATATCTGGGGTCTTTCCTGAGTCACGGTCAGTATTTCCGCCAACCCACCGGCCAGGTATAGGATCAACCCCTCTCACTCACATCATAATCGCCCTATTGAATCTGAATGCTCATAATCTTGTCTTCGTCTGTTAACCAGAGATAAGAAGACCAGAAACGATACCCGCATTAAACTGGACGTTACCGAGGGCGAGGATGTCACTTCCTACGAAAGACTTCCACTGATAGAGAACGGTGTCCGGAATCTCAGCGGTGAAACCCTGCATTAAAATAGCAGTCAGGACAATCAGGAACAACAAGAGGGATCGCAGACGCAAACCTGAAGAAACCCATGATCATGGACAATGGTGCCTCCACCTGCTATGACCTCCTGCTTGTACTTCTCATAAGTGGCTCTATCTTTGAGCATCACTGTGAATTCTACCAATTCCAAACCGATCACTCAGCGCAGGATCTGGGGAAAAGAAGAAACACTTACTCTGAGTCATCGTGGGTAGATTCTTGGAATGTTGGAGGGAAGTAAGGAACGAGATGATAAAGCTTGAGACTAGGGGTCCACGTAGTATTTGTGAAACTGCGGCGTATTGCTGTGTTCCGCAGAACTGGCAGCTCCCGAGTCCGTGTGACGTCAAAGCCGGAATCCGACATACTTACCTTCAGTCCGAACCTAAGTGAATGGCCACAGGGATCTCTAGCTGGATGGATAAACTGACGAGTCAGACGTATATACAGACCCGTATAATAAGAGACTGCTCAGAGCAAGCCCATAAACGAGTCAAGACAGAAAGCAAGTTAACTGGAAAACAGGGGCGAAAATTGGAATAACAAAACCCGTGTACAACGAAACACCCAAGGTCTATGTGCGACATGCCGTATATACGAAGAACATAACTTACATACCCGAAGAAACTGAGGTCCCAAGGCAGCGGTCCTAAGTCACGATCACGATCTCCCCCCTGCCGTCCTTGAGTACCACCAACTCACATTCGATTTTCTCCCCAGTGTCCATGCAGACCACTTCAGTCGGATCGATCGCCGACGTCTTTATCTGCCGACGCTCGAAGAATGAACGACCGAGGACGACATCAAAATGAGGCTCTTCAGACAGGTAGACAGGCACAGAGACGCTCTTCGATTTGCGTGGCCCACCACGAGCGTCGCCATTATTTTGCGGGGATGCCTGACCAGCCGAGGAGGCAGTTTCTTGAGGGAAAGACGCCGCAGCCGTGAGTGTAATGGGCCATTTACCCAAGTTGACAAACCCGCCATAGCCGTAATGTCCGGGGGCAGCGTCCGCAGGTATAAACCCATGTTTCAAGGCAAACTTTCTCGAAATATAGACGTGGCGATATCCATTCTTCAGGAGCATCCGCACTACCAAACAAACATGGTGAAAGAACCATCTCATGAGAGATAGGAGCACATACCGTTCTCGACGGGACCAATACTGCCCATGACGGTTCGTACTCCGTTCTCGCTATGAAACCTCTCAAACTCTCTCCTATGTTTTGCGACGCCTACTTCGCCGTCCATATCAACGGCGTTGTGTTTGGAGCTCTTCCCTTTGCGGGACTTGGCACTGCGTTCCGAACGCGGTAGGGGCGAGACTCCTCGAGAGGCTTGAAACAGATAAAAGGAAGGGTTTTGGTATGCAGGAGGCTCTGGGAGCTGTCCTGCGGGATCATGTAGATGTAAAGTGGTCATGGTGGCAGCATTGCTTTGGTCTGAACTCGATGGTGATTTTTGGCGCCACACGAAAATCGTATAATCGCTATCTACGTCAAAAAAGGGTAAGTGGGGAAACACGCAAATGTCATGGATGCAGAGATACCGTCGTCTAGGTTCCAGATGGTGTTGTTCCAATGGTACTTGATCCACCCTGGTCCTACACGCTGACCGCGAAACTCCATCCGTGACTTCCGAGTCACCTTGTCATAAAGCTGTTGCATGGATTCATCATTCACTACGCTAAAGTTAGTGTTCTGCTTTGATTAAGTTGTACGATGGATGCTCACGGGAATGTATGATGGCAAAGGAGGAATTCGGTGTGTGGACATTTAGAACAGGGGGAGAGACCGACATCGTCGGGGAAGGGACAGTAGCAGAACTTGCAGGTCGAAAGCTCTACGCTATGAATATTTGGTGGCTGTTTGGTGTCCTCTGCTGCTGTAAGTGGAAGAGAGTTGTCTGTGGAGCACTTTGAGACCTCCGCCCCATATTGCTGGCCATGGGGCCATCAATAGCGTGGAAGCTTGCAATCAGCAGAACATTTTCCCACGACAAGACCCCTAACTATCCTCTACTAGATGTCCCGTAGTTGTTCGCGTTTCCACTTGTAGGCAAAGATACTACTGTAGTGTCGCTCAGATCTTTGTATGCAAAGCAACTCCGATATACCCGAAAGCAAGATGCGACAGCATGTAGTCAATTACTTAAATACCAATGTCCACAATCTATTGGTTTCTAACAGGAACCTCTGCTTCACCTAACGAGACTAGAATCACTACCAACAACTGAGTAGCGGCTTTGCATCAATCATTTCCAGGCGCTGGTGAAAGTGTCAGAAAGATACTTGAGGTGACATCAATACTTAGGGTACTGACCTCGACAACAACCGTCCGTTTCCGTTGCTCAGCTTCGTCGACATTCATCCAGTCTAGGCTCCGGTCTACCTGCTGCCTCGAACGCCCTGCGTGGCTATTCCACCGAGTGTGATGAGGCATGAACGGCGTTTCCGCGTGAGACATGGATTTGGACATGGCTGCCAAGTCCTCTTCCGTCACTGAGCCTGCCAAGGATTGATCCTCCGGCACAAACGTCAATCCACCTGGGCTCCCAGGCGGCGTGAACTGCACGGATGCCGACATGTCCCGAGGCGGCGCACTCGACTCGTCCGTATGTATAAGCAAAGACTCCGACTGCGCAGATGGTGCTGACGATTCACCCACGTCAACCTCCTCTTCGTCTTCTTCCTCAATGAGCGGCTCCTCAACTCCCAGTCTCTGCAAACTAGCCTCAACCGCATCCAGTCGCTCGAGATGCTCAAGGACAATGACGCCTGTAGTACCAGGGTGCACTTTCTGGAACTTTGCGGAGAAGGGAACGGGCCTGTTTGCCTCCGATGAACGCCGGCGTGCGGATGGTGGGAACTCGCTCGAGTGGCTGTGGCTGCGAGTGCGACGTGGGAGGGGCATTGTGCTTATTGATGGCCGAGGAGATGCGCTAAGAGGGCCCATGCCAGGGGGGCGTGGGGTTTCTTCCATAACTTCTATTTCGTCATCCCAAACAAGTGCCTTTGTTCGGCGGGTCAGTTCGAGAGGTCCTGTGAATGAGTTAGGCGTTGCTATTGCTCCATCAGTAAGATAACAAACCCTCATCCTGGAAATGGTGGTTCCACAAGATGATTAGCGGTGTCTTCAACGAACAGTGATCACAGACTCACCTCATGTTTCAACGATTCGATAATGTTATAAGCTTGCCCTTTGATGACAGCTAGTTGTCTCTGATCACGCAGTCCTCGGTATACGAATCTTGACTTGCATTGATAAACAAAGACACACCCTGAACATCTTGGGATGGAAGTCGGGATCCACCGCAAATAACTTCCGCAATTGGAACGTCGTCTCCTCCCACCACACTTTGCTCGTCAGCAGTGGCAAGAAATGTTGCCGTGTCTTCTCGCTGAAGGGCCGGCCGATAACACTTACGGGAAGATAGAGCCATCCGTACGTATACGAGCGCCATCCTTGGGGGTGTTCATGAGGGAATGAGAGCGAGTTGTCGATGGCAGCAATGTGTATGTGAGGATGGCGTGTGTAATCGTTCGGTAGCGTCGATGAAGAGGCGTGCGCCTGGGAGGGTGGGATGACGTGTGCGAACGTTACCGTTGACTGGGATGAAGCAGAGGGATCCGAGCGACGCAGTTCGCTCATAAGGGGCATTTGCGGACGCGCTGATGGTTGACGAGCAACATCGATTAGCGACTTCTCGTGATCCCCCTCGCAATACTTGATCATGTAGTTGTCGGCTCCACGGTCAGTATTGAGCATGAGGTAATCTAGCAGAGAGTCAGCCCGGGGATAGGAAAGCAGCATAGCCCAACGGCCTACATACCTAGAATTACAAGCCTTTGAGACATTGAGAAGTCAATGGGCTGAAGGTCATCATGGAAACGAATACACACTTTTCGAGCTCTTCTCTAAAGCTCTGCTGGAGTGCTCTTGACCAGTAAAATGGACGACCCGAGTCACTGTCCTCGGTAGCATCAAACAAGGCGCGCTCCTCCTCCGGATCGTCTTCTTCAGCATCTTCGTCACCAGTCCTTCCACAGATTATCTTTAGCGCAGACAATAACTTCTTTGTTGGTAGCCCTTTCCTGTGTGTCGAATCGTCAAAGGTATCGGTGATTGAACGTCCCGGCCATGGGTGTTTCCGTAAGAAGTCCGAAGCATCTAAACGAAGCGCAAGGGGTCAGAAGCTAGCACATAGGTAAAGATAGGTGATTACCAGTGTAACCATGCATAAAGAACTGCATGCTGCCTATCTTCTCCGGTAGTGGTTTGCCTTTCTTTGCTGCATTTCTGTCAAGCCAGTCGTAGAAGAATGCCTAATTATATGTCGGTCCGTCGCCACTGGTGGAAGTAACAAAAGATGCTCACCGAACTCGAAAGCGAAACCAACTGCGTGCGCGGCACAATATTCAGAGTGAGACGTTCATCCAGCAAAGAGGCAGCCGCTTCTGATATGTAACTGAAAAGGGTAACATGATGAGCTGTGCGACAGTCTCATTGATTCTGACAAAGCACCTTAAATTTGGTATAAGACACGCTCGACCGAAAGGAATAATCCAGCGGAATTGACGATGGATCCATTTTGTCGTCTATACCACACAACATATGAGACGAAAGTATATCTCGGCTAATAATGTAGACTGGGGCACGCACCTTTGGGTTGAGCCGACCATACGGCTCTTCATCTTTTGGTTTAAATACCCTAGACGAAGCTCAGCGGGGCACGGTGAACACCTGATCATACATTTACGTACGCAACAGTTTGTACCCTCCCATCTACCTTGGCGCGAGCGAAATAAGAACCGGAAGACCCCTTTGTGATCATCTTGGGATGAATGCCTGCAGAAATAGCATTGCGCACAGACTGCGTGATACTGATTGCCATTAGCTTTAGCCAGGGCAAAAACTTATCGTGTCATACTTGTCAAAGGTAGCCTGCGTCATGGCAGGCTTGTGATCCAATGTCTTGACCTGTGGCAGAGGTCATAACCCACGCAAGCCACGAAAGGAGTACTGCGGCTCACCACGGACAGCGCTCCATCGTTGATACCATAGGGCGGGACGTATGGATCAAATACGCTCTGCCATATCTCCTTGCGTGAATGATCCTCGACCTTCTTCTTCCGCTTCACTTTCTGTGCAATGGATTCTGTCCACCTGCCTCATAGTCCATTACAAGAGTTTCACTAACACCAAGTCAAGCGTACCTTTTGAAAGCGTTGTCCAGTTTGCTCAAGTCTATATGACCTGGCTTGTGTGAACGTCGGAGCGTTCGTCCTCGCGCGGGCTTAGCAGCATTATCCTGCTCGCCGACATCCACCTCGTCCTCCTCCACAGTCTGGGGTAACGCTTCGTAGCCGGCGGAACTGGGCATATCGCAAAAACCGCAAAGCCAAAGGTTTTATGAACTAAGATAACTGCAAAATGAACGGTAATTGTCGAATGTAGGATAGCGCAATGTGGTTTGCTTTGAGCATGCAAGCCGTGCCAGGAGTGAGCTGTTTGGCTGCATGAACGCCGCAGCGTGTCCAGCCACGGCAACCACGTGTGTATGGGATCGCCTCCTATAACGTAACGAGGAAGAAAAACTCAGACACCCCTGGATTGAGTATCACAGTGCTGAGTGAATCCGTGTATTGGACCGCAGAATAAAAAATGTACTACAAGTCTAGGCTTGATGGAAATATGTCGGGTAGAAATAAGTAATGCAATAGTAGGTGAATGACTACTAATAGGAGCTTCAACGTTTCATGCCCAACGTTCGCATGAACTAGGTTACAGCGAGAACTCTGTCGGACAGGACGTGTCAATATGCAAGTAATAAGTTAGGTACATGGTTAGTCAATTTTTGGAGGAGCCCCTGCAGAACATTCACTGAGGGCGGTTTTGCTCATGCATGGCGTGCTTTGTCCGCCTTTCTCAACGTCGGATGTGGCGGGCATCGCAGGGGCAGCGGCAAGGCAGGGTGCCATAAAGATGGAGCGGTCAATAATGGCTGGGATACTCCGTATCGATATGGTAAGCCACAGCAGGAAGACGACACCTACAAAATATATTTCGTCAATAATCAAGTATCAACTTCAAGCTGGAGAACAACGCACATGACCAAAGTGCACCGAACACACGGAAGAACGGGCTATCCAGCACGTTGCCAAGCTGGACCGATAATAGTGCGTAAACGCCGTTCGGGAAAATAAGTCCCCAATATGCGAGTCCGAATGGTGGAACGCCCGACTGCGACAAGACGCTGTATATGGACAGGAGCGCGATAATGATCCAGCAGATGCCCATCGACCACAGAATGAATGATCCGCAGAAACAGAATGAGTAGAGCAGCTGGCCGGTAATCGGCGACATGGGGAATTCACCGGTAACATGTAACGGGAGAAGCGCGGCTAGATCAGCTCCGTTAACAAGCAATGAATAGCCGCCCTGCCCGAGTGGACCAAGCACGACGAAGGCCGAAAGGATTAGGTTCGCGTCTGGTGGTCCGTAGAAAATAAGTCGAGCGAGGTATATAGTGATCATCATCAGCGCCAGACTCAGTCCGATGATCACCATGGTGAATGAGATGCCAGTGGTGACGAGGGCAAGCGTCGTTGAGTGTGATCTAAGGGCTGCGGATAAGAGACCACCAGTAGACGACGCGACAATGAGGGTCACGACTGGCAGGAGCCAGACTGCTGCCATCTTGGAAAAAGTATGTGTTTGGTGGCTCGACCTGTCGCAACCATGAGACCACGAGACCACGAGACCGAAGTGAATTTTTTGGAACGTACATCGTGTATACCATCCCGAATGCGCTCAAAAACGAAACGATGCAGTCCACCCACCAGCAGCCCCATAAGAAGTAGAGGAACCCTAAGCCGCCGACACCGGTCTCTTGATTCATATCCTGTGCAAGATCAGCGACCAAACACTTCTTGAAGGCCATGTCACTCACAAGTGCAATATTAATCAGCGTAGCAAAGCCCATAGGCACTGTGCCTACGAACAAGCTTTGAGCTGGATGGCGCAACATCTTCGACCACACTTCCGGGAACATTATGTATCTTGCTGCGGTAGCACCGCTGATCAAGAGGAACAGCACGAGATTGAGGAAGAATATGATGAGCGTAACAATTCTTATGGCGGGGTTGCCATTGCCGTAGGGAAAGTTGTGTATGAGCGCAGATGTTGCACCGGTACCCATTACGACTGTATGCCATGCTGGAGTGAAGTGCCTAACAGAATTGTTAATTGCAGACCAACGTCACAGCATGATACTGACGTACTTTATGCATTCTCTCCATGTCTTCTTAGGGGACTTCCCGCTGGGAGAAGACATCATGACGAAGAATGAAATACGTAAGAGTCTCTATCGGTTAAGTCCAGAAAGTCAGCGAGGTTAAGTTCACGGAATAGAACAACGGGTTGGCAGTTGAGAGAAGTGTGTACTCAGATGTAGCTGGAGGAAGCGGAGGTAATTCTGCGACGTCCAACTAATATATATCTCCCACAACCGCGAATTCGGAATTCGCGTCGGCGAGTCCGCCTCCTGGGATTGGTTGTGGGTATCCTGACTCACCTCAATACACTGAGCTGTCTTCTCCGGCTCAGTTGGCTCGTTTGTGGACGTCGAGGAACTCGTGAACGGGACCCGCAAGGCCAATGTCAAGTTTTTCGGACCTTACTACATTTCCAGAGCCATGAGATCTGAGACCGGGCTGTCCGGGATGCATAACCCACCGGATCCTCTGAGTCTCCGCGTGTGAGTACGCCGCAAGCGAACTCCGAATTAGATTGTCACGTGACCAGTGTTTTGTAATCTTGTGGCAGTGCTGGGTCCCCTTCGGAAAGTCACGGAATCTGCAGCAATGTACCACCTGCAGGATGCTCGGGATAAATCGTGACAAAGGATAGTGCACTGGTTCAATGATCAAGTTACACAGAAGCGTACACAGACAAGGGCAAGCACCAAGCTAAGAGTGATCCGGTTCAGATCGCACCCACGTCGACGGCGCCCTTGGTTTGTGCTAGCACATACCTTTAGTGTTTGGACCAAGAGTGAGTAAAACCTCAATAAAGCCATGGAGTATCGAATTTTTTTTCCCCTTGGTGTTCGTACTTGTTCGTATCAGGGCAAGTTATCTCAGTCGCTCACTCGACCGCAGTCATTGAGGTTTATCCTCTCTGCGAAAAGGTGTGATGATATTTGTTCTCTAAATACAGCGGCTTCGCTGCACTGGGTCAGAAAGTTACCCATTTCGGACTATGGACAAGACGCACCTGCCGTGATTACTGAGCAATAGCATCATGGTTTTTCTGTATCTGACGCTCTATTCCTCATGCTCCCCCCAATCTCCGCCTCTAGCGAGGGGGCGTCGAAGATGTGGCCGCTCGGGACCATCCGCACTGTTTGGATCGCGATACAAAGCCACAACAACAGTGTACCAACCGCGTAGATCGCTCCCCAAACACGGAAGAACGTGGATGAGAATGTCGTCGCAAGCGCAAGAGTACAGTTTGCGTACACCCCCTGAAGAACCGACATCTGATCAGATAAATGCCCATCGACTAACCGAGCAGAGACGTACGTTCGGGAATATCATCGACCAGAAGGACAACCGAAACGGAATGCGCCCCTGCTGCAGTGAATGCCATAAAGCAAGGAATGCGTACGCCATCCACATTGTACCAAACGCCCATAGTACGACTGCAGTCACGATGCAGATCACCTCAATGATCTCTCCCGTGTTTGTCGACCTCAACACACCGTCAACCTCCCCGTAGCTCAAAGGGAGCATTGATTTGAACCCTGAGCCAATGAGGAGGATGGCGTACGCTCCCTGACCCGCAGGACCGAGAGGGAAGAAGGCAGAAAGAATGGCAGGTCCTTTCGGATATCCGTATACGATTGAACGAAGCAGGTATATCGTGAGGAGCATCAGGGTAAGCGCCAACCCAATGGTGACCATGCATGTAGAAAATGTGATCGTGAGAAGCGCACCCTGGGGCGAATAGGCCACCAGTGCTGGAGCGATGGTGCCTCCCGTAGATGCTCCGACGACAAGTGTGACAACGGGAAGTAGCCATGCGAGAGTCATAGACTCAAGTGAATGTTCTTGGCGGGTTTTCCTGACGAGTGTCAGAATATATTCTCTGTACTGGGTTTGTTCTCGAGCAACTCACATGATGTGCACGATGCCCCAACAGCATAAAAGCGATATAGCGACATCAACCCACCAAAGCACCCATACAGCGTAAACAAAAGGTCGCCCTCCAAAGTTATAGGTGTCATAAATATCTGCAATCGCAACAGTCAAAAGTGTTGTGCCGCCCATGGGAAAAGTGCCAAGGTACAGGCTTTGAACGGGGTGGCGCATCATGCGATCCCAGATTCCAGGGAATAGTATATACCTCGCTGCACTGACCGCTGTGAAGAGGACAAACAGCACGAGATTGAGGAAGAAGAACACAAGAGTGAACGCCTTCATCACTTGCGAGTCGGCGCCATACGGGAAGCTGTGGAAGAGTATCGAGATCGAACCAGTTCCTGCAAGGTTGTATGAATAGATGTAAGGGTTTACGGAACGGCCGCTGCCAGAGCTTATGCACCCGTCCTAGTGTCGAGTGCTGGGTAGCTATTTTGTCCAAGCTATGCTCGCCGCCGACAGACGCGCACGCCTTAATGACTCTTCAAGGAGCTCCACTCACCCATCGTGACAGCAAACCATGCGGGTGTGAAATGTCTGTCTGGCATCAATCATCTACTTTTTGTCCCAAGTAACACAGCGAACATACCTCACTACATCCTCGAGTGATCGTTTTCTTAGCGTGGTACCACCACGTCCGTTCGCATTTACACTCATGAAAGCAGAAGGAGCCGATCAATGCCTTCAGACTGTTGAAGAGCAAGCTGACAAGCACGCAATTGGGGTCGAAAATGACTCTCAGCTGGTGAGACGATCACGGGAAACAGTTGACGAGGAACTCTCGGGTAATGCATGAGACATGAGGCATTTAATGGAGAAGGTGCACACGTCTGCAGCCGTCCTATATTTGAGCGCGCGAACGTCTGTCTTTACATAGCATTCAACGCTAATGTCACTGTGTGTCGGTGGGTAGTTGTTAGATCACAGAGCACTGGCCGAGGTTCATTGGTGCAGACACGTTTGCGCATTTTGCATCCTCAGGTAGTGTGATTCCCGCTGGGGCTTGGGGACCAGGTTCGGAAGAGAAGCACACTGTACGACCGAAAATCCAAAGTGGTCAACGTGGTTGGAAGGAAGGCAAAGATGTCGTTGACGAAATGAGAGCATTCGTGGAAGCTTTTGTAGACAAGGCTTATCGCTGACTTATCAGTCACCCTACTTGCCAAGCCAGGCCGCTGAGGCCCGAGGTACCTCATTTCGAATCAGTATCCGAGCTTCGATGGCTACTCCGCCACTGCTGCTCAGGCCAAGCCGCACCCTCCGAGTGAGTACCCCGGCCAAAATCGTTTCCCTCATATCCCCTACAGGATCGCCATTGGACTGCTCTGTATCACAGGGCCAACCCCTCGACTATGTCTCGGTTGTTTGTTGTGAATTAATCTGATGGGCCCAAAACCCCAGGAAGTTGTGCATATCATGATGTTGCATTCCGCACATTGTTCAATCACAGTGCCCAAACGTCGCACATGGGCTGTGCTCTTGTCGAAGCAAGAGTCGGGAAGGCTCATCGGGCCATCACTCGGTTTCCGAGGAGGGGTATGGTCACATGCTTCGATGGCTATCGGGTGGTGTTACCACTTCCATCCGCTCCTTCACTAGGTAACTCTTGCAGCTAAAGCGAACTGTTAAACTTCGCATTCCCCGTCGACCTAGTGGCCGATTCAGCGCTGTTAGCCAACAGCTTCTCAGAGTCATTATCTTGGGTAGAATGGAACCTCTGCTCTATAGTGAGCCATGAACCAAGGCCGAACCGCGATTGACCCACCCCACTATGTCAATCAACACCCCTCAAAACTCGGAACAAGCACTCGCCGAACAATACCTAAGCGCTAGTCCAGCGATTCCAGTCAATACTTCCTTTTCCAGCGCCAGTCATTTCTGTCTATGGTAAGTGCGAAGCTTAGGAGACTCGATGTCTTGGACAGGGCTGAACTTGAGCTCTGCGCGAGCTATGAACTAATTCCACATCATGTCCTTATCTGTATTTCGATCTCAGTCGTTGGAGAGGTATAAAGTGCCTGATGCCCCCCGACTGGAAACTCCAGCAGAACTCAGTCTTCGACACATTTACAGTCAACCACTCTAACTTCACATCCAGCGCATTCATCATGCCCCACAACCAGCCCGCCCCAGCTACCGCCAGCACCACCGTTCCAGGAAGCCAGGTCAACCAGACTGTTGACTCCAAGCAATTTCAATCTGGCAATAGTACCAGTATGTTTTCCGTGCCTTGATCTGACAGAAAATACTGACTCGCCGTTACAGACGGCACAAACACTGGTGGTGGAGCTGCCAGCGCCGGTAACAACAACTCTGGCGGAACCGTCTCTGGGGTCAACTTCTGAACTCTGTCTGTGCACACTATTGTAGGTGTCATCGGCAAGAGCCACATTATGCGTACTAACAAGTGCACAATCCTGTAGGAATGTACGATTATGTTGAAAGTTGGAACGGGGTCCCGTATATAGGTCCAGAGCAGTGTACCTCGGCGTTCCACTCTGTATGAATGTCGGTAAACAAATACGTGTTTTGAGTTACACTTCCTTCTGAGTATCAAAGGCGTATAGTCATGTGGGTGACCGGCCCCAAATCCGCTGCCTGCTTGCACAAGGTAAGTGGGCAGAGATAAGGAAGGGCTCAGCAACACCTGTCGACGTTCAGCGAGTCGTCGCCGTCCACCAAAAACTGTGCAGAAAGTCTGGGATCTGACTACTCCGGCCATGGGTCAGTGGGAATGCGCAAGGTCCGCGAATGAGAATGTATTGATACAAGACAAACGTTATGATGACATCCAACATGAGGTATCCAATGCGAGACTCCAAAGTCCATATCCTATCTAATGCCCATATCCACCACTCGAAAACCAAAAGCTATAGGTATCATGCGTACGAAAGACAAAAAACAAACGGATGTGCCAAGACATTATAATCCGCTCAGCGCCCCCCTGAGCCAGTGATGACACCTGACCTCCTCGATGTCAGCTCTCAGAGAAGGATCAGGCTCCAAGCATCGGCTCATAAGATGCAAACACGAGCTGCTGAGTTTCTTGCCTGGGAGCTCAGAGAGCACGATGCGTCCCTCGATAGCATCCTCCTCCATTGGGAAGGGGGACATACCCGTGAGCAGATAAGACATCAAGACGCCGAGAGTCCAGATTTCGGCAGGTGGTGCTTGATAGGGTAGTTTCAGCAATACCTCAGAGGCTGCATATGCCGTAGTACCGAAGAATAGTTTGTAGAATGGTCGGGGCTCATTTGGATCAACCATCGTAGCGCTGCCGAAGTCAATCAATTTAACCTGTAGCGGAGGAATAAGCTCGCATACTTAGAAAAGTGAATGAGAGAGTACTACCTTGAAGTCCTTGTCGATGACCAAGTTCTCGTCTTTGATGTCGCGATGAGAGATACCATGGCTATTAAGGTAGTGAACGGCCTCGACAACCTGTGCCATGATATATCGCGCTTGTTTCTCCGAAAGACGCTTGTGTTTTGTTTGTTCAATGCACTCGAACAAGTCATGGGAAGGGCGACGGGTGTAATGTGGGTGGTGAATGCTTGGGGAGATAGGAGACTTGTTCGGAAGGATGGAATTATTGCATAGAATATTATCGGCTGAAGTGGACTCCAGGCCCTGAACGAGAATTGAGGATAGTTGGACGCAAATTTGAGGAGGGGTTTCCGGTTCGGACTCGGTGACGGAAAAGTCAGATGCTGCAGGAGACAATATTGGAGGCGAGGGCGAGAGAAGTGCCATCTCCATCTCCATCTCCATCTCGGGTGAGGAATGGTGTGTCGCGTGCGATTTTTCTTTCTTGTGCCACGGAGATCCATGTAATTCTTGAACCTGGAAGACGATGTTTCTCAATAACTCTATGAAACAGGGTAAATCGAGGGAAACTGACGACATAAAAGAACAACTCGTCCTCAAAGAGATCCAAGCATTTGACGATGTTCTCGTGACTGATGATTCTGAGAAGCATGATCTCCATCGGAATTCTTCCCAAAGTCTCGTCGTTTATCCAAGCTTGTTCGGGAACTTTCTCTTTGATCACAAATTTTACTGCAACTTCTGATTTCAGTTGGTGATGCAACGCAGTCATCACAAAACCATAGCCGCCGGAACCTAACTCGTCACCAAGAAGGTATTTCTGCACGAAGGCGGGGTCCAGGTAGTGACCGTCGGGAAAGTGTGGAGAGTAGTTTTTTGAACATAGTTCACTGGCCGGGCTGAGAAGCGAATCAATTGGGGCCGGGAAGTCAGGCAATGAGGGGGGTAGTGCGTATTCGCTATCGGACGAGAAAAGAAGGGATTCCGAGTCGAGACAAGTGAAGCCGGATCCCTGGGACTCTAGAGGCGCAGGGTTGTGACCGAAATTAGGGTGTGGCGCATAACCTTTCTCGCCACTAGAGAACGAGGAGTGTGAAGATGCGGCTGTGTGTCGGTGCGAGCAGCTTGTTGATGGCACATCAGAGGGAACTTGCAGGGAAGAGGGTATCACATCGTATTCCTCCGAGAAAGCCTCGCCATAACAGCGGGACGCAAGATGATCTGGAACAGTATAGCTTTGAGGTGCTGATTTGAATAAGTCGTTCGTGGAACAGTTTGACACGAGCACGCCAGTGCAGGAATCACTGTCGTCGCGCTCTGAGTGGCCCACGTCAAGGCTAAGCGCTTCCATCACAGACGAAGGGTACATTTGGGTCTAGGAAGGTAGAAAACAGAGGATGGAGGTAAGTGTGTCGCGGTGGGCGAGTGGCTACAAAGCTGTAGAGAAGGGAACGCTTCGACGCTGAGGCGTTCAAGTGATGGTACTAAATACGCAGTCTGGGTCAAAGCCAAGTCAAAGCGAACCATCACTCTGGCGGGAGTTGCATACCAATGGCTGATTGCCCTAGGCCTTTTGTGCCACTTGGAATGCAATGGCCATCCAGCCAACCAATCTGACCAAATTCAAAGGAAGCAGGTGGAAGCAAACTACCATATCTCATCTTGGCGAACAAAGACTGCAAGCATTTACCTCGTAAAATCACCCTAGTGCAACGGTGAATCTCCCAGTGCGTGAATTAGGTGGCAAAGGAGACAAGGAGAAGCAGTACCCATGTTGGGCTTGCCAAGCAGTGGGCTTTGGTAGCAATTTCGCGGACTTTAAAATACCGTTTGCGGTGGGGACTGGTGGGGGGAGGGCAAGCTTGAATGTGAAAATTCCCGATCCCAAGTTGTCCTTCGACACGCCAGTTTGCTCAATATGGCACAAAGGCCAACCACCAAGGTACATTCTAGATGAGGCTCGACACAGCATGCTTCAAACCATATAATTAATAGCGAAAAGAGGTATTAATGTGTGGAGAGCCTTGTTCCGAGTCCTAGTAAATATCTTCATAGTCTTCGCTAACGTCCAAGAACTTGCGTATCTCTTGTGCGTCAACTCCGTTTTGACGGGTGAAGTGAGCCAGAAGGATCGAGTAATTGTCTTTTGGCGAAGGATCATCGCAGTGTTCCCTCAAGAAAATGAAAGAAATGACGACGACTAACCAGTCCACCGAACAGCAGCTTCGTGCGCGAGCGTGACCGCCCGCTTCTTCTCCTCAACCTTGATAGGATCGCAGGCACCGTATGCGTCCAGTTCTTTTTCCAAAGTGACGATCTTCTGCTTCGCTTGAGCCAGTTTCTCGAGTGCCGCGGTCCTCGTTTCCTGTAACAGAGGGTGATGGTTCGGGCCAATAGCTGGACGACAGGAGAACAACAGACGCTCTCGGGCCTCATAGCCTTCTCGCGTTCAAGTGTGGCACGTAGCTCTCCAAGCTGGCTCGCGCGGTTTGCCTTAGCCTCCTTGGCAGCATCCAGCTTGTTTCGTATCTATCAACGAAAATAAGAAGTCATGGCCCGGCGGAGACAATGTATTGACATACGATGCCGCCTCGCTGCGAGGGAAAACTCCAAAAGACTAATCCCTGTGAATATCAACGCATATATACACATCAGCGGACACCTACAATTGGAGGAGCCAATCTTGTCGCTTTGGACGAGCCCATCGTCGACAAGGGACTGTAGGACTTCCTTGACAGACTGGGACACTGGATATATGCTTCTGAGAAAGATAAATCAGTCTAGTAAAATTTGTTGTACCGATGCCCTTGAGCTTCGGGCCAAGTTTCTCTAGCTCCTTGAGCTACGAAAAACGTTACGCATCAGAAAGGGGTTAATACGAGCCCTTCGCAAGTTACCTGATAAAAGTCCTTCTGTTTCGGACAGGTGAACTAAGATGTATTCAACAGCTGAAGCCTGAAGAAACGATTACCGATTCATGGAATATTTCGAGGAGCTTCACGCGTTTCTCTTCAGCAGATAAACCTCGGGGAGCCTGGAGAAATTGGAAATCGTGAGCAGAGGCGAGAGTTCAGAATGCGCACCATCGCTATTTCAAGAATACCTGTTATCCTCCGTGGTGAGAATGTGGGATATATACCAGTGGGATGAAGAAAGGGAGCAGAGAGATCACGTCGTGACTGACGCGTCTGCCAGTGGCAAGGGTCGACTACCTGATGCGGAAATCACCACCCCGTCGGTGGGTGGGCAAACGTCAGCTAGAGCATCCACCGAGTTTGATCATAGTCGTATCTCGGAACTGGATCGAAGGCGGAAAATCCTTCATCACGATGGTGATCTTTGGCGTTGTAACGGCCAACTTTGGTGTTCGGCGGAACTCCGATAAGATAATAATACCACCCATGGCCATCGACTACCTTTTCAGCGGTATTCCTGCTTACTCACATGACGTCCAACTTGAAGTACCCCCACGCCAGATATAAAAACCAATCACCCACAGGGGTACCGATGTTCACCGTCGTCGAAATCGTCTAGCGTTCGAATATCAACCATCAGCTCTAGCAGACATGGCTTCCCCACCAAAATCTATGCCCTATGGTGTGTACTATTGTCGTCGCAATCTGCGCGTGCGTGAGGGCTGATAAGTGCTGCAGTTCGCTTGGGAAACTCGGGATTGAAAGTCTCCAAGATCATCTTGGGAACGATGCAATATGGTAAGGAGCGAAGATGCACCTAATCCCCTCAATGATGTAAGTGATTGAATGCGCTTAAAAGGCACAAGCGAATGGCAAGACTGGGTTTTGGGAGAAGATGAGGCCATCAAGCACATCAAGGCTGCGTGAGTCGCAACTTGACCTTCGTTGATCGTTAACTTAGCTTTACCCAGATATGACGCGGGGATCAACACCTTTGATACCGCTGATGTGAGTCTCCATAGTTGGAATTCTGGCACGGAATTGCTAACCCGTAGGCTGCAGATGTACTCTAATGGTCTTTCTGAGGTCATTCTCGGTAAGGCAATCAAGAAGCTGAACCTCCCTCGCGACGAGATCGTGGTTATGACAAAAGTATGGTCCCCACTATCTCAACTGAACGTACCATTCAGTCAATCCTAGCTCTACAATGTTGTCGGTCGTACACCCAGTGAGAAGGTGTTCAAGTCTGCAGTCCATCCAGATCAGCTAGGATACGTCAACCAACGGGGCCTGAGCCGCAAGGTGAGGCAATTCCGGCAATGCGTAAGCGGTAAGTCTATCGCTGACTTAGTTCCATAGCACATCTTCCAGTCCATCAAGCACAGTTTAGAGCGCCTTCAGCTTGACTATGTTGATGTGCTTCAATGTGCGTTCATACGCTGAAATATTCCTCGCTTATCTATCTGCTTATTACTGGGTCGGTGATCACAGGCCATCGTTTCGACAAGGAAACGCCCATTGAAGAGACGGTGAGTAGCTGTAAGACCAATTGATGCATATGTCTGATATGATACTAGATGCAAGGTCTGCACGATGTAGTGCAGGCCGGCTACGTCCGCTATATCGGAATGTCTTCATGCTGGGCGTATCAATGTGAGCAGGTTTTGTATATCTGAAAAATACCCCTGATTTCTGATTTTGCGTTCCAGTCCAAGCCATGCAAAGTGCGATCTTTCATATCAATTGAAAAACAAAGCACTGACGACTGATCCAGACTACGCTATTTCAAACCGCTTGACGCCTTTCATCTCGATGCAGAACCATCACAGCTTGATTTATCGCGAAGAGGAGCGTGAGATGTTCCCCACCTTGAAGGCACGTACCGAGCATCCTGTGTTTTTTTTGTATGGCATCTGATTTGATGACAGATGTTCGGCGTTGGGTGTATCCCCTGGTCTCCTCTCGCGAGAGGGTTGCTCACTCGTCCCCTTGGCGAGCAAACCGTCCGCGGAAAGACTGACTTGTAAGCCATCTTGCGATTGCAGACAAAGCGCACCCACCCAACCTCCTTCAGGACTATTAACTCCTACATCCAGCACGAGTCCGACAAGGACATCATCAACCGGTGAGTTGGAATGTTCCCTCAGCTTCAGCGATTCTGACAGGCCACGAATAGCCTTGAAGAAGTCGCCAAAAAGAACGGCGCAAGTATGGCCCAGATAGCGCTTGCCTGGTCAATGGCCCAGGATGTCGTCTCGGCACCCATTGTGGGCACCACATCTTTGGACAATCTGATGGACCTCCTCGGTGAGCCTCCATCAATCATGTACGTACGCTCCCAAAGCTGATAATAGCGATCTTTAGGCGCCATCAATATCAACCTCACTCCGGAGGACCTTAAGTACCTCGAGGAGCCTTACAGAGCCAAGTCTGTCGTCGGTCACAACTAGAGGGGAGATGGGGTAAGTAAAAGCAGCCACGCACCTTGTATGTACAGTAGAATGCAAACAGTCCACTTCGAGAGCCTTTGGGTCCTGGGATGCTCATCAGATATGATTGCCGCCGGCGCGTGCCTGAGTTCGTATATACTGAGATCATCACATCGACATTGAATCCCACCAGTCTGGAGGTCATACGTTTGATTCACCTATCAACATCCATGTGAGCTGCTATGACGAACGTCGCAAAACTTCCTGGGCCGGGAAGTATGCTTGAGAAGTTTTGCTCAGCTGATCTGTTTTCTGCCAGTCCCTGTCACGGTGACATGTTCTCCTGTTGCAATCGTGTGCAACCGAAGTCATCGATTCCGATTTCAACGATGCTGTAAGATGAGTCCTGTGCAGCGCCGAGTACTTCATTAATGTTGACAACGATGTTATCCGCATTTGAAACCTAGCATCAGCACTTTTTTGCCATACCGTACGCTATCACACATTTTGATGTTGAAGGCGATTGCCAGTGTGAAGATGGCGAAGCCCTCGGTCAATCTCCAAGTTCAAGGTTCATGAACAGAAGAACTAATTCCCCTCATCAGAACCGCGTATTCAGTACCTGCTCCACGCAACATATGAGTCGGCACTCGTGACACTGCCAAACCTTCCGCATGATCCTTGCCAGCACAATACCATCATGCAGAGCTTCTCAAAGCCTCCTGCAGTTCACAGCCCGTCACCACCATGGATCAGGCGCTCGAGAACACAGGATCATAAATGCCCCATTTGTTCGTGACGGTTGTCATCATTAATGCTGCGTGCGTGAACCCTGACGCTATAAAATGCCGTACTGGAAACATTGTGGGATTCTCATTCGAAACAACCCCGACGATGTCCTGGCAGATTCTGAGAACATTTGCGCTACTTGCTGCCTTCTCTGCACTTGGAGCTAATGCAGCTACGTTGACACGTCGCCAATGCTCTGCGACTTTGACTGACGCGACGGTACGTCTCCATCCCGGTTCAACACGTCAAAATAGAGTGCCTGACGAGTTGGTCATTCGGACAGAACGTCGCGAACCAGCTGCAGTCCCACTACTATAACACGGGTACAGGCCAGTACAATGATGGCGAACTCTGGACCGACGCGGTAAGATCAATCGATGTTTTTGACCTTCCGCATCTGAAGATTGTTTGGTCTAGAACACACTGGAGGACCTACACAATCTCATGCTCGCTACCGGAAATGACGACTACAGGACAGTCGCCGACAACTCGTACATCGGCAAGGCCGCTCTGAACGCTGATACCGACTGGAACAGCTTCCTTGGTGGGAGCAACGATGATGCTCAGGTACTTGACCCTCTATATGTTCAAGCACGGGTTTAGGCTGAATAATGATGTTTATGTAGTGGCTCATACTTGCTCTGTGGAAGATCGCGGACTACAAGGCAGCACGTGGCCAGGACAACAGCGCGTACATGGTACGTCCTGTTCTCAGTCGGATAAGTTTGACACCCCCCAATGACCTGCTCTAGTCCAGCGCTGGCAAGATTTATGACATCATTGCCGGTCAGTGGGATGACACTTGCGGAGGTGGAGATCAGCTGTACCGTTTAATGTCTGATTTCGGGACACCTAATTGAAAAGATCTATAGTCTGGTGGTCGACTGCACACACGTACAAGAACGCGATCACCAACGAACTATTCCTCCTGACATCCGCTGATGGGTATTTAAGGACTAAGAACCAGACTTATCTTGACAACGCCAACAAGGTAAATTCTCAGAGTTCATCTCTCTTCCATCCGTGTCGTTGACGGTTTGAGATATCTAGGAATGGTCCTGGTGTGAGTTTCTTGTTCCAAAGTGTAGCTGATGCTAATGACCTCCCTCCAACCAACAGTGAGCAAATCTGGTATGCGAGGGTCGAATGGCCTTTTCAACGACGGGTTGGACCTGAACACCTGCCAGAACAACGGCCAGGTATGTCGAGGTCACCCAGAGTTCTGTTTAGTACTAAAGCTCTACTCTAGACTGCATGGACGTACAACCAGGCGAGTCCATCTGAATGTTACCCAGCCGAATGACTGCTCACCTTTTCATAGGCGGTTGTTGCCTCTGGTTTGGCAGCACTGTACGCTACCACCGGTGACTCGAGCCTCTTGGACCAGGCGGAAGTCAGCTTAGATGCCACAATAAGCAGCTCTCTTACCGATAACAACATCCTCAGAGAGTCGTGTGATGACGCTGCTTCCGGCGGTGCTACATGCAATCACGATCAGGTGCGATCTCCACCAACTCCGCTTACATAGCCGTCTAATTGGTTATTCACGAATCCAGCAAATATTCAAGGTTGGTGACAGAATCTCCTAGATCAGCTCGTCATCTTCTTACACTAACACGCACGCAGGGCATCTGGACTAAGCACGTCCAATACTACTTGGATAACGCCAACACTGCTTCGCGCACTGCAAAGTACAGTGGCTTTTTGGGATCGCAATACTCTGCTGTGATTCATTATGGTATGAATGCTGACCACGATATTGGTTCTGTGTGGTACGCCCCCGATCAAGGCGGTTCACAATGGCAGCCCGAGGCATCCGCGAGCGGTCTGGAAGCTATCGTTTCTGCTGCTAAGGTATGTCACTATCCGGACAAAACAGAACGCCTATTCATTCAATCCTACCAGTACGGACCTTGCTAAAGCCATATAGCCCTCTCTCTACTTACTTTCCCTTCCCCGTTTCCTGTCATTTCTTGGGTCATAATGATGAATCATTGTTTCGAAAGAGAGAGGCTTGTCCGTAAAAGAATGGAAGGTCGCAAGATATCATACATAAATAATCCGGTCCTCGAAGCACAAGTACATCCCCCCAGCGGGGCATAAACGGGTATTAAAATGAAGTATCATATCTACTGCCACTGCCCACTCTCAGCAGTTTCTCTGCGATGAAAGTGGGAGGATCCGGGTATAGGGTTAGGTGATGGCTCATCAGCTTCAGGTATCGTCTCTTCATCGGGGTGGCCCTTCCATCTTCCACTCACAGCACTGGCGTGATCGTCGTTTGGCGAGGCGCCCACGAGGGCCCGCTCTAACGCCTTCTCACCCCTCTTCCTAAGACGGAGAGTCATAGCAGATTGGAGCGAGTCGATGTAGGAGTCGTACTTGACTATCTCTGTCAAGAGGTATTGAGACTTCTTCTCCCAATTACTTTGCGCCTTGACACTATTGGCTGAGCGGGGTTCGTACTGAAAAGAACGCACATGAGTAAGGACTGGAAGTCTTCAAACGATCTACATACCAAAGCAGCCATAGGTTCGCGCAGCTCATTGTGATGCTTGAGATCCTTCTTCAGCATTCCAACATATTTCTGGAGGGCCTCCAACTGCGATTCTTCATCATGAATGCTGGATATGGAAGGCGGAATGGGTGGCTTCCAATCATTGATGTTCGTCCTCTCTTTCCAGGGAGAATGTGGGGCCCGGACAGTTGCCACCCCTTCTCGCCAACCAAACTTGCTTCGGTTGCTCCGACCACTGCGGACACTGAGCGTGTCTGTACGATCGATGTCGCGGGAAGTGTCGTTGTCAGAGACGGATCGAGCGTGTACGGTATCGGCTACGCGACTCCATCCGTATTCCATGTTGGAGACACCGCCTGCGAGGGGTTCCTTGCTCGTTCTGGCTGCCCAGTAATTGCATGTCGAAACCCACTCGTTGACAAGTTCTTCAGTGCCTGCCTGAAAAAAGTACACGCCTCCGTTGGCTAGGGTCAAGACCATGCAGTGGGGGCGCTGCCGATTGTAACCTGGCGGAGGTAACGCGTGTGCCAAGGAATGTGCGAGCTGGACAGTTCCAACAGAGTTGGCACTTTCCTAATTCTGGGAGTCAGTAAACATCTCGGCCAATCTAAAATGCGTCAACGCACGAGCCAATTACCACCGCCGACTACACCAGAGAACCCACCTCCATGCTCTCCGAAGATGAACATGTTGAGCTCGCCCCGCTGAATCACGACAAAGACGTCCATCCAGTTCTTGGATTTGGCTCGCTTTCCAGCTGATTCCCAGTACTGCTTACGACAGAGCATACCCTCTTTTGCCCAAGGCGCACCAAGCAGCGCGAGTTCTTCGTCGGTGATGCTGATGTTAGTCGAGTTGGATTCGTGGCTGTGGTAGCTGCGATCCTCGTCCTCCTGGGCTTCACGTATGATTGTATGTGACAAATTTGACGCGAAGCCTAAAGCAGGCGTAAGGAAAGCAGCCATAGAGTTGTGCCCCCCCTGTTATGCATGTCATCAAAAGAGCAATGGAAATGTGGACGGAAACTCACCTCATGCGTGGATGTTGCGAAGCTAGGTGAAGGACTGACGCGCCCGTCGATGCTGCTGTTGCTGCTGTATGGACTGTACGGCGCGCCAAGTATCGATTGTATACCTCTGATGCTCCCGCGTTTCAAGGTTGTCAATCGATCTGGCGGTCCACGATAGCTTCGATTGCGTGCCATGATGTTGTGAGCTGCACCAGGACTTAATGAGGACATAGAAGAACGAGCCACGAAAGTACTACCAAGAGGCTGTAATATTTGCTGGCTCTTGATCGCACTATACATTTCCTAGAGTCGCCGAATCTGTTAAGATTGATATCGAAATGCCAGTGGCAAAGGAAGCTACCTTGAGCAAGCTCTCCATGTCCATCTCCCAATTTCGATCGTAGACGACTTGCGAAGGAGCGGTGCTTGGCGGCTTTGATTCAGTTCCTGCAGAGTGCTGGAAAGAAGTGGTACTGCTGTTTAGTGAGGGTTGTACCGCAGACAAGGCAGCAGAAGACATCGCTCCGGAAGAGACGAATGTGTCTTTCGAGATGCTATTCCAGCTGGCGATACTTCCGCTTCTCTTTGATCGGGCCAGTGACTGGGTCTCGGTCCCCTCGGAACCTGTTCCTGGACCGCTGCTGCTGTCATCGTGGTCGAGATCGATCGTCGACGCATATCGATTTGGATGAAGTTGCATCTGAATGGCGGTCATCGTATTCCTTACGAACTGGTTTCGAGACATGCGATTCGCGATGTCGGCAACATGAAGATCAGTGTTGAGCAACAACAATGAGTAGGTGACCGCATGCACGACGCCTGGAGGCGAAGTCAGTGAGCCTTTTAGGAGGATAGTGACCAGATACCCACTTGCACTGCCATACTGTCGATTGGGATTACAGTCCCAGAAACGCCTACTGAACTCCTCCAGGATACGATCAACTTGCTGAGTCTCAGCTTTCAGGTAGAGTTTGGCACAAAGGCGCCTCGAGTTACATTTGAGTACCTGCACCACTTTCCAGACACAATGCACACACCTGAAGGCACTGTCCAATCTCAAGCCCGTGAAATCGTAATAGTCCATGTAGTAGCGCAGTGCGATTTTGTTGCTTTGTCCACTGTGAGGAGAGAATCAGATACTAGCTGATGAACTGGACGATGAAGAACTCACTGGCCACCTAACCACTCAGCAATCTTGTCTTTCGCCAAGAAGTCCTCATCTTCCTGATAACACCGCGCTGCAAGCTCCTTCCCACGCTCCTCAGGATCGAGCATCTCCTCCTGTTTCGAGAACGACGGATTAGATGCGTAGCGGGTGAGGACGAGGTCATTCGTAGTAAGCTCATGGTGTGAACCTGGTGTCAAAGCTGTGGCTACAGGATAACCTCAGGCCATCAGTTGATGTCCGCACGCTAAGCTTGGTACGAATTATACTCACAGGGGCGTCCATCATCACCTGTGGGAATGAGGGAAGGCTCTGAGCTTGAGGCGGCCGAGCGATGGTGGACACGCAATCTCGACATGTCTCGGTATGAGGATTGCATTTGATTTCCGTAGCCTTTGGAACGCAGTGGGCTGGAGCCGTGTCTGAGTTGCGTTACTCGAGGCGACCCGACGGCGTGAGGCCCCGACCCCGAGCGAGACCTTGCTGGTGTCTGCAGGGATGATGACCTAGGAGGCACGATTGGCTCGACCAAGGATTCCCTCGATGGAGAGGTCGGATCGGATCCAGAGCCCAAAGATGATTCGGTTGGTAGGGTGATAATGGGAGTAGACGGTGGTACTGGTGGTAACACTGGTGATTTCGCCTCTGATTGAGACATCGTGGACGATTGTGTGCCAGCCGTGTTCGAACGCGAAAAGGCAGCTCGGCGAGCTGGAGTCGAAGGATCCCTAAGATCAAGTGAAGAGCCTGAGTCAGGATCCAGCTTCGACAGTACTCCTTTGAAGTCGCTGAGGATGCCGTGGAGGGAAGAGGAAGATTCCCAAGCTTGGCCTTCGGCAGACGGTTCATAGTCCTTTGGCGGCAAAGTGGGGGCAGGCGACGACTGCAATCCGACCTTCTGGAGATCGATGTCACTGACGCTCATACTCCGGCGTCTTCCATGACTAATGAACCGCCCGTCGCTCGTGGGTGGACGATCCATTGACCGTTCGTCAGGAGAGGGTGTACGTCCTCTCATCCGAGATATTGGGTCAATGACGACGAGTGAACTGATATCCGAATCGTTGCTGGCACGATCAATCGGCCCAACGTGTATGGGAGGTAGAGGCTTGTTGCTTTGAGAGTGCATACGAGGACTTGTAAAGACATCCATCACAGGCGACGCGATGGGTGTGCGCTGGCCATCATCAGGTAGAGGTGGCACCGGGGGCGCAAAAGCATCGACGAAAGAGGGTCTCCCATGAGGAGACCCTGGCAATGAGGCATCCGTACGCTGTATGAGGCGATCAACAGACCAATTGCAGGCAAAATGTGCAATGTTTAACGTACAGATCGATCACGCGTCGTTGATTGTCCCAGCATTTTACCCAAAAACGCGCTTGTTTTGGCTCTGACAGAGTTTTTGGACACCTAAGGCGATGGGAGTTGAGCGAAAAAGTTCTTGCAAACAAGTTGGGGCGCTCACTTTGTCCGAATCTGCCTTTGAAGTAGTTCTGGACCGCGGACTGGCCATGACCCAATCCGACCCACTCGGACTGACGGGATCCTTGGGAGGTTTGGTCGGCTTGTAGGGTGCCGGCGTAATAGACAATTTGGGAGGGGCGGGTGAGTTCGATGATGTCGACGAGCGTGGACGCGTCATAGAAGGTCTAAGGCTAGCATTTAACGGGGCAGTTGGCAACGGAGGGGGTGGTTCTGGCCTCTTCTCCTTCTGTACGAGATTGGCAGGAACGTCACCACCTCTCTCCTTTGCCTTTCGTACGAGAGTGGCCAAGTCGGGGCTGCTAGATGTACCCGGTGATCGGTACATGGACCGTCGTTTTGTCTGCATATCAGTGTCTTCAGCGTCATAAAAGACTTCGTTAGATGATGAGGAAGAATGAGCTCTAGCTGAGCGGGGAGCAGGAGGTATTGATGAGGGAGTCGGTGGTACGATGACTGGAGTCGGGGGTTGTTGGTTAACTCGAGGTGTCCGCATCTCTTTCTGCGCAGGAGATGGCGATGCAAACTCGTGCCCAGAATTCGAATTCGAGTTCGCAGGAGCTGGAGCTGGACTGTCGACTGCGCCCAAAGAATTGACATCCACACTCTCCTGGAGCATCACAGTCCCTCCAGTCCGTAAAGCTTGTTCGAAGTCAAGTTCTGTTCGGGAGACACGTCGGCTGTTCTTTATGTCTTTTGAAGCTACAGGTTGGAGTCCATTTGGATATGAAGACGGAAGCCCCGGAGTACGCGGTGGGGGTGCAGCATTTTTGAAAAATGAGGCCAGATTGACGGCTTGTGATAATCCAAAGGTATGTACAACTTAATATTGAACGAGCCACAAGGTCGTGCTCGTCGCTGTCGTGGTCGTTGTCAAAGCTGGACCCTTGAAGACGTTGTTCCACGATATCGTGTCGTTTAGGCTATGTATTGTCACAGAGACCTTCTAGGCTCATAAGAGATCTCTAACCCTATCCAAATTGCCCACGCGTAACGAAATCATCATCATGAGCTCAGTAACAAGTTGTCTTCTAGATCTGAAGGACTTGAAATCAGGTTCAAACTTTACATCGACATATTCTACATCTCGGGGAGAGAATAAGATTATACTAGGGGCAACATAGTTTGCAAGACGGAGGGAAAACATAGTACAGGTATGCAAGCTATTCAAGAGAGAGATGAAACCAAAAAAAAAAAAAAAAAAAGAATAATCTATGGTCGGTCATCATCATCTACTCGTAGCATCCTGCGATCCGGGCAAGAAAATATATCATGCGGGCCCCATAAAAGAAGAAAAACAGGTGAAAGTAACAGGGTAGGGCAGTACTGCAACGTACAAAGAACGCAGGATCGTCAAAAACAACATAACAGCATTAAACGTTCGAATCGCCCCCTCTGCGAGTAACAGGCGACCCTGGGAGGCCCGTCGATGTTCGGCGCTGCCGCTTCATTGCCGATGATCCAGCGGCATGCGATGATCCCGCCCCAACCTTGTTCGCGGGTGCGCCGCGAGTGCTCGCGAATCCACTGGGGATAGCGTTTGTCGTAGCAGAACGAGGGCGAGTGGACGAAGAGGCTATCTTGGGCAGACCGGAGCCCCCTTTACGAGCATTGCCATTGGGCGCGCCCGATGCACGGTTTCTGAGGTAACACATCAGTCTATGCGTAAACTCTTATCGCCGTGGGGATTAGTCGTACCTTTTCTTAATGACATCCGTCTTGAGCGACAGCGGACGGACGACACCGTGTAGTTTCTTAAAATACAATGAGTGTCCGGTTGCGAGTACCCGAAAAAATTTACTCACGTAAAATAGTCCACAAGCATTACCTACGAGTGCCCATTCGATCAGATATCCAAGTGGCACAAATGGAGATATCAACTCACAAAGAGGCTGTCCTTCAGGATCACGTCTCCACAGTGGGGTGTTAGTCGTTTGACAGTTCGTACAGGCGGTGGGTACTTGATCGCCGTCCTCACTGCTTCCTTTGGCAGTAGCGCTGCTACTGCCTTCAGTTGTGAGATCAGGGGTGCTGCTCGCTGATCTGGAAACGATAGACGTGGAGATGGGAGTTATAGTTGACATCGACTTTTTCCGGTGCAGATCCTGCGCTACCCGTTTCGCCGAGGAGATCTTTCGACTTGGTCCGCGAGCATTAGAGCCAGCACCATCGATGGACGGGGGGGACGAGGCGTTGGATGTGATGTAAGGTTCGGGAGAGGCGGTCGAGGAAGAAGTAATGCCATTGCCCCAGTCGCTCGACGGGCTCGTGTGGTAACTCTGCAAAACCGCATCTCCGTGCTCCACGGGCAGAATCTGGGTTGGATCAACGTGGGTGTACGGCCCCTGAGCCAGACCCACGCTACCATCTAGGGACCCATATGGAAGTCCGAGGAGGTGATGGTAATCAAGACCATCATCTGCTGCAAAGTTGGCCGTATTTAGCCGCACGTAACCCTCTGCCATCGCTGCACTGGCAGCCGCAGCAACTGCAGAAATACCCTCGTTGACACCTGAAGGTGAGCCCACTGAAGGTGTATATGTAGCCCCATTGAGCGGATGCGGCGTAGAATCATGGAAATGCAAATCAGAAGTTCGAGCGTCATCGGGTCCATGGAGCAGGTTTGAGAATTCATTGTGCGTTATTGGGCTTCCGTGTGCCGGCAGATCGAACATTCCTTCAAATGGCGGGAAGCTGAAATTGAAGGCTGTTGAGGGGAAAGAACCATGGCTGACGTACTGATCCGCCTCTTGAGGTTGCGTTGACTGCGAGTTACCCTCAACGTTTGACGGATCAGCACGAAGCATGCTCTCTGCATGAGGAGCGTCTGCTCGCCGCTTCTGCCCCACGAGGCTGTCCGGCGACAAAGGTTTGCCGTTTACCTGATGCCTTCCGCTTATGCCGGTGAATATACCTTCTCTCTCCACGGTATGATCAAAGCTCGTCTTGCGAACGTGCCTCGGAAATGCACGAGCTTTCGATGATTCGTCGTCTGCAGGGAATTTGGAGGAGCCATGGAAACCGAAAGAGGGGAGTGAAGAAGGATGGAAGGCCGGAGTATTGAGAACAGACAATGAATGATTAAATTGATTAACGTGTGTGTTGTTGTGCGTGGGGCTCGCGAATTGAGCAGGCTCGTGGTCAACCTGACCTTCATAGACGGCGGTTAGTGCGGAGCGCAATGGAATGGATGACGATGGGACGGAGTGACGGGAAGCAGATAAGGCGGAGGTACCCGGTATGGGTATGCTCGGTGACGTTGCGAGCGTCTTGACATCCCCAGTCGAATACCGAGCGCGTCGCTCAGGGGATTTCTCGCCGTTTGTGCCACTGGTGGGGAAGGGATAACGCCCGTCAAACTGGGTAGACATGACGCCATGATCGAAGTTCGTCCCCGGCGGCGGCGGTCGTGAGCGGGAGCGACTTTGGGGTCGCCAATCCATGGAGATCCGTGACCGTGACCTGCTCATCGCCCGCCAGTCCATGGAGACAACACTGAAGGAAACAACTATTATGAGGACATAAAGCACGCCATAAGAGATCACGCACTCGTCATCCTCCGTGCCATCCTGGTTGGTACCATCAAAGCCAACCACTTGTACCTTTGCTTTACCCTTCACAGTCGTCCTCCCCCTCTCTTCACCGCCATGCGTAGAACTTGATGCTTCGGCCTGTGCAGGTAGAGCTGAAGGGGTCGTCGCCTCATCCTTTACTTGCAGCTTCTTTTCTGCAGCAGCTTCCGCGTGCTTTGCCTCTTCCTCCTCTTCCTTCTTCTTCTTCAGCGCCAAAGCCATCATCCGCCAGGTCAGGTTTTCCATCCTCTGGGCGTGGGGAAGGTTTGCCTTCGTTCGAGCGTACATCTTCCATACCTGGGTAGCCAGAGGATCTTGTTTGGCAAGTTTTTCTGGATCATTCTCAATCGCGGGCAAGCCCATGGTTTCGAGATCAGGGGAACCTGACAGCCTGGGAGAGGTAAACGAACTCGGCCCTGGATCATTACTCGGCGAGCTGAATAGATCGTCGGAGAAAATGTCGGTCAAAATCGCGGATTTCGAGTCGACCGAGAGCGACCCTGTGGAAGATGGTGAAGGGTGTTTATGAGCGGACAGCGGTGATGGATCCGGTGCTACAATGCCGTGATGCGGTATAGCTAACTGGGTCAAAGGAGAAAAAACTCCTGGAGATGACGGTGCAGTGGAAGTCGGCGACATCCATAACGATGGCGGAATACCAACGTTTGACCGTTCAGGCATGTTGTAACCTGAATAGTTCAATGCAGGCATTGATAGAAGGTCATGATGCATGGCAGGTACAAACGCCTGGGTACCTCCATCCTGTCTTCGCGGATGGTTAATACTTGACAGTCCGCTATCGGTGTTCTGTCCATGAAATCAGAATCGATAGTATGGGATATCTGGGGCGTCCGAGTACTAACCATCATACGTCGGCTATCCATGACCTTGTGCGGTCGTGAAAAACTGGGATCCTGGAGGTGGGATGGTGAAGGCAAAACATCATTGACGGACGCTTTAGCTTTCTCAATAGATATCCCAGAAGTGGAGGAATGCGCTCTTGAGAGCGTAGGTCTGGGCGGATGGTGAGAGGTCGAAACCAGCGTTGGAGCGCCATGTGACCACGATGTAGAATGATCGTGGTGGTAGTTGTTTGGCTGGGGTCGACCTCCCTGCAGCCTTGTACTCGCGACTATGTTGCGATGGGAGTCAGCAGAAACTCCAGACATAGAGGTCCTTGGGGTGGGGAAGACGCCATTAGCAGCAAGAGTGGCGAAAACGGTGGGGTTCAGAGGTGCAGAAAATAGATTATTCCACTCATTACTGGACAAGGGTTGAATGGGACTGTGGTGATCGGAATTATCACCGGGTAGATGGGCGTGAGTGACGGGTTGATGGAGCATGTAGGGGTTGGAGTTGGAGTGACCCAGATTATGCAAAGGTACGTGTTGCAACCAGGGAGAGGACTGGAGAGAGTTTGGTATGGATGGTGGATGTGGGCTCGCTTCTGATGAGCGCGATGATGAAGGTTGATTCGTAAATGAAGTGTTTACGGTCGGGCGTTCAGCTGATGACCAGGAACGGGTAGAATTAGCGTCTTCAAAAGGTATTCCTGCAGAGCAGGACAAGGGGCCCATGTACCGCAACGGTGGGCAGTAGAATCACCTACTCGTATGATGAGAAATTATGAGTAGTAAACAAGAAGTTGGATGAACATACGACAAGGACGTAATGAGAGCGTGATTGTTATGAGTACTGTTTACTGCAACGTGCGCAATAGACAGCCCGTAAATATTCGTTAGAAGGTGTATATGGTTCACCTTGCAGATCTTTGAGAATATGAGCTACAAGACGTCGTTCTTTTTGACAAAAAACGAAGGTGAGTAGGAGCAGAACCGGCTGAGCGAAAAGGAAGAGCGAAGGAGAGGGACAGGCCAAGGTACGCTTGCATTACGGTCCGTCACCGAATCAGTAAGACCCCGGAAACTTCAATAACAGACTCCAAGTTTTATTTCCCCCTTACACAATCCTTATGTACATCTTCCTCCGCATCACACTACCATCATACACGAGGTACTTTCTCGAACAACTTCCCCTCAGCGCTCGTACTTCTGTAGCATTACAACCCTGCGCCCCAACTAGGCTTCAACGACTGGTTTTATGGGCATTCCCCCACTGCCTCCTCTCGCTCATGTGCCCTACTAGGAAATTTCATTCACATGTCTAATGGTAGTGACAGAGGTCCTGACCCTCGAATCGGCATTTAGATCCAGCAAAATTGGAACAGGCTGCACCATTTGCTCCCTTTGATTGTTTTTCTGCATCCCGGTCGCCTCGTGGTTCACCGTACCTTCTAATGGGAAGTTTGAGCTGCAGCTCACTGGGAAGTTGCTCTTGAAGAAGACACTCGCAAACGTCGCGCTCTTCCAAAGACGTGCGCTCGCTTTGTAGAACAGGAACGGCTTCGGCAGTTCCCATCTGTCCCCCGCCAAGCCGCGGACCTGAAAAACACTCGTCGCGAAATTCGCCTCGCAGTTGCCTTGCCAGTGATCTGACATATCCTTTGATCAACTGCAATCACGCTGATTCACGGTCTGGACAGTGGAAGACAACCATGTTCTAGCCATGAGAAACAGAAGTACCGCATTTGTGGTAAACTACCATTCGCTGATCGGTGATCACACCAGTTTCACCTCCCTGGCTTCCCTTTCGCATGCGCAGCATAGTCCTCGTCCGCATTGGCTCTTGCACGTGTGTGATGTGAACTCAACTTTAGCATCGTTTTAGTTTTCTTAACAGGATATCAGTTGGTTGGGTGTTGCCAAGTCTCTCTACTACCGACTGCTCGATCGGTAAATAGATCAAGATGGCACACATCCGCATCCGGAGGCGCCCTCCTCGTTCGAGTATACTCGGCCTCCCTCTAACCGCGCTCCCCATCATCATGACGATCACTCCGTCATTTTCTGGTTGTCGTCATACCCTTGACAGTACTTGTGTTTGCCTTACGCCAACCTGCTTATGTCTATCCAGCACTTCGGAGGCCTCCTTGCCAGTACGCCTCCACACGTTGTCTCAACTCTTCAACAAGTCCCAAGTCTCTCAAGACACGAGGACGATCTGTGGCGTCGACTTGGCGCTCACAGTTTCTCCGTCATCAGATCACTTTCATGCGATCTCGCAGATTGCCCCTTGCCGCCACTCTGATGTTCCCTAGGGCCCATCTGTATTTTTGGCTTAAAGCAGTCACGCAAGTGGTCTTCTCCCGCTCGAAAACTCACACTCCTTCATTCTTTGTCCATATAGGCCGGGCGGACCTTCAGCCTGTCGTAATTATAATGACATGTGCCGTAAATGGTTGTGAATGTCAGCGAGATCTTACACCAAAGTAAGTTAATTCATACATGCACCGATCACAGAGCGTTCGTAACAGTAGCTCGTCTAAAGTCTCACCGACATTCGGTACTCAGGCGGTAGGCCCTCCGTGATCGTCCATGGAGACCCGCTCACACGAGAAGGGCCGTATGGAGCACCCAATGTGGCATGTGTTTGAAGAGATGCACCTCGCGCACAGGTGCCACCATTCTCACTCTTCGACTGATGAATCCCGCAGATCAGAAACATTTCCCCGCTAAAGCGAATCCGGCGCTGTCAGAGAGGAGCCACTCTTTTCTCAGGAATGGTCATCTCGAGCGCTAGTTAACTTCTAGAAACAAGCCGCTCAGCCTCGCTATGCCCAGCGCGCTCTCAACGTGGTGGAGCTTGTGCCGGATCGGCCGGAAGAGGGGTCACCAAGCTGGTCGAGATGAATGGTCACGCTTTGCGCCTTCATGGAGCCACGCTGCTTTCAGTCTTTTAGGAGTACTGGATAATTGGCCTGCCATCAAACAAGTTACCTGCCGGCACAGCGGCTGTGAATGGTTCCTCCTATTTCCATTTCTAGTTCATCTTGTTCGGTACCCACTGCGTTTTCTCCCCCAGGACTCCCACTCACCACAAGTATGCTCAGGTACCGAGACCCTTCGGTACGTCGGGCCTCACATTACGGATGTCAATGTTTGCGTCCGTGCGAATGTCCCCTCCGCAACCTGCGAATCCCCCGGCGAAAGCGCCAAGGGAGAATTGTTGGACTTCTGCTGTCCGTTCTCAGGCTCATATTGCAAGGGGTCCAACTCGAACTGTCTGAGACTGGCTGCCGTGTTTTGAGAATGTAGCGCCACCATCAAATGCCTGTCGTTCGATCGATCATACTGTAACATGACAGCTAGTAGTACCCGGACGGGAGTACTCCGGCAGCGAAGCAGGCTCAATTGTAATCTGCTTGTATGTGGGTCGCTCTTGCCACAAAAAATAAACTTACTATGAGCGGTGATTATTGTTGACTGAGTTGTGGAGGAGCTTGAAGTATCATTTCCCTTATTCTGATGCTGTGCGATGTCCAGTTGGAGTCTAAGTTTCAATGCGGCCAGGCACACCTCATATGCTTTGTGCGAAGTTCCATTTGAAGTGCGCGTGTGACCGGACTGACGAGTCCTTGTTTAGTTCCAATCGAAACAAGCAAGTAGATGTCCGTTCAGACGGCGGCAGGTGCATGGCGAACGTTGCTTTCTTCTAAAAAGAGCCATCGCGATTCACCAAGTCAAGCCCGCCTCATAGAGGGTAGCTCTAGATCAAGGGTATACTTTATACTTGCCCGTCTGATGGTATAACCGCTAATAACTCATCCCATTATGCCTTCTTTTTCCCTTTGCTCTTCTTCTTTTTTGATTTTGTTTCGCCTGCCTCATCGCTCTGCTCCACAGCTTCCTCCTCCCCAGCCTCTGTTGCTTCGCCGTCCGCATGACCGCTCGCGTTTCCATTCGAGGCGGGTGACTCATTGTTCTCGTTGCGAACCTCGGGGGATGCCAGGGGTTCCGCAGGGACTTTCTCCGCAGGCTTCTGCTGTTCTGGGTCATCTGACCAAGTCCATGCATCTCGGAATTCCCCACGCGTGAACGCTGTTGCGAGGAAAGACAAAATACATGCCGGACTAGACATAATGGCAAAAGTTAGTTACCTTGATTATTCCTGGTCCCAGGATTCGGGTTCAGGGGATGTTCCTGTGGCTATAACTCACCTGAGGTACAGCAAAGCTGGCTGAGCCTTGCCAAACGTGTGCATAACTGCCATTGTGGCAATCAGACCAGCTATGTACGCTGTTAATGTGACGAAGAAGTAGGGTTTTGTGAAGGGGGTTTTCGTCTTCTGTGCACGGGCATAGTCATAACGGAGTGCTAGGGCAACGAAGGTTCCGGGGATAACGATGTCACCCAGACCGAGCATGGTGAATCCTCTTTCTGTGGCGAATGAAATTGATTTGGGCCACAGAAGTTTGATGGGGACGTCGAGAGAGGTTGCCACCTTCACCATCTGTAAACAGGTAGAAGGGTCAGTATCCGATGGGTGGAAATGGTGTCTCCTCGTGTCTTACCACTTCGGTACCGAAAACCCAGTAGATGTCATAGAAGAATAGACCAGAAAGTAAGATGCAGCCCGTCTGGAAGGAGTCGATTTTCAGGATCGAAAGGGCATTATGTGAGAACGAAAGCGCGAGGATATCCGTGAGGAGAGCTGACTTGCGGCTCGTGGCGGACTGGCTGTAAAGGAGGGAAGGAAGCACGCCGACAGGGAATAACAACAGAGTAGGCGTTCTAAATGACAAGGACAATATCTCTGAGAAGCTCGCGTCAGGCTTTGCGACCGTGGTGTGAATACCACACTAACCTAGTGGTCCTTTGAGCATGAGAAGACGGTTTCGGTCGAACTGTCTCCAACGGTCCTTCCCAACCACATATTTGGCGAGGGAGACAGTGGACTATCGACGGTGTAAGTAAAGAGACTTGTATGTATTCAAAACACCACGGTACCTTCCAAACACTTCCGACCCCGGCCAATGAGAAATACCAGCCAAGCAGCCAATTTATCCACTCCTTCCCAAAGTACTTGACGATTGTGTACATCCCAAACAGTGCGACAGATCCAATCTGGGAAACATTGCAATCCATTGACTTGTAAAACAACTTGCGAGTGAAACTACTTACAATTGGAAACATCCACGCATCACCGGACGACATTCGGTCTGGGATGTCTTCCTCGTCCTCATCTTCTTCATCCTGCAGGAGGCTTTGTTTTGCAGCAGACTTGAGTTTCAGAGGGCTGTTCTAGAGAACCTTGGCTTAAGAAAACATCCCTCACTAGGCTACTTTCACATACCGGGAGAGAAGCAAAAGCGCCGGCGTAAATGGAGATGCCAGCTAAACTGAGTAGCCCAGCATATGAAGAAAAAAGATCCCAGTCCACGTCTTCCATGTTCTGTTATTTAAGAGGCAAGTTCAAAAAGAGGGTGACTGCGAAGGAGCGACCGTGACGGAGTTGGTAAAACTGACGTGGTCTGTGACACGCCTGTGCCGATGGACGAGTTTGTTCCTCTTTGGCATTATTGAATTTACAAGCTCTTGCCAAACAACTCCCACTTACCAAGGGGTGGTTCAACTGGCCCGCGTACCCATCCGTACAAACTAATAAGAGAGATCGGGCGGCGGTTTAATCGGGCAGCTGAGACGAGAGGCTATGGGGTGCAGACCGACTAAATTCGAGGTATATTTCTACAGACAGGTATCCCGAGGAAACACGGTGGGTCTACGGGCTAGCTTTGACATACCGGGGTCCCATTCTCGGTCCCAGCGCTAGCAGTAGCGACTATCCAATAGATAATGAGTATCCGACAACAATAGCCCCATCCTTCATTACATGGATCCGAATAGGTCAAAGTAGGCACCGCGCGGTCAGTACCCGGCGGCGATACCATTCTTCCTCGAGTCGCTCGCAGCTGTACCCACGGTCAACCTCAGCTTCCGCATGCCGCTGCGAAATGGAAACCTCAGACGCACCGTAGATCTTACCGTCCTTCCGAACGACGGTCTGGACCACTGCAGCGACACGGTTGATATCTAACACTGTTATCGCGGGGGCTGAGCATGCGGTTCCAAAAACGAAGCCCACAATTGTCCAGGGGACGGGGGAAAAGAGGGTGTGCCGAACTTACCGGTGATATTGTGCCCTCGACTCCGGAGGTCGGCGAGCAGCGACGAGGGCAGGACGTTGTCAGCATCTACTACGGTTGGGTAGAGCTGATCATGCACGCGGCCGTACTCCACGGCTTCGCTGGCGTCCATTCCCCAGTCAAGATTCATAAGAACTTGGAACACGGAGGGGAAAATTCGAGATCCGCCTGAACCGCCGATGGCAAGATAAAATGAACCGTCTTCGTATTCCATTATAGTGGGCGAAGTGGAGGACAATGGCCTCTTTCCGGGCTCCGGATAGTTGTCTAAGCGATAGATTACATCCTGCGCATCGAGATTCAAGTTGGGCGCTTACACGGAGAAGGCCATAAGCCGAAGCCGTTTGGAGTGCCCGGCGTGGAGAAATCATCCATCTAACAATTACGGTTCAGTAAGCTCCTTGATGGCCGTTGGATATTTACCTCGTCATTCAAAATAATGCCAGTCTCGGGGTCCAACACATGCGAACCGAAGACGAGGTTGACTGTAGTCGTCAGCGCTACAGCCATACCATCTTTGTCCACCACCGAAGTGTGACTCTGCCCGCGCATCACCTCAATCAGAGTCTGAAGAAGTGCGAGGAATGCACACTCACCGTGCCGTGGTCAGTCTTAATATCAAATTCTGGATTGTAGTACTGTGGTGGGTGGGTGCGGTCCTGGAGGGAATATATGAGGAATTGTAAGTGAGGCAGTACAGAATGCTCACGTCGGTGATATTGGCCGCGATGAGATCGGCGAATTTCTTGGTGGAAATTTCAGCGACACGGGCAGTTCCGTTGAAAGAGTATGGCAGATCCCCTATCTTGGTTCTGTGCGCCGTTAACAATGTCTACGGACTACGCTTCGCCTTCCCTGGGCTTACCGAGCTGCAAAACCAACTGAATTACAAAGTCAACAGGTATAATTTCGTTCGGTGATTCACTGCTTACATTTCTGTGCCTCGATGATTCGATGCATGTTAAGTGGAGTCCGGCCCTCACCCTCGAGGTCATAGCGCTCCAACAAGTTCAGCATGTGGAGGAGTACAGGCCCAGACGTGGGCGCATGCGAGGTGTACACCTTCTTATCGTGGTAAGTGCCTTCCAGCGCACGTTCGACATTAACTCTATAGCCCTCTAGGTCTACGTGCGTGAGTATACCACCTGTCGCCTGAACTTTACGAATGATGGAGTCTGCAATGGAACCCTACAATGATGCTTCGTTCAGAACACCACTAATGAACGCAAGATTTCAAACAAACCTTGTAAAAGGCACCTGGACCCTCAGCCGCAATTGTAGCAAGGGTGCGAGAATAATTTGTCCGCCGAATGGTTTCCCCCTGAAGGAGAAGTTTCCCCTCTGGGGCGAACACTGCGCGCCAGTCTTCGTTCCCCAGCATCAGGTCCGGGTATGTCTGAAATGGTGGTGAAAGGGGATTTATTTTCTATTCTGACGTTGCTTACTTGAATTCTCCTAGCCAGCTCAACGTCGACAGTCCATTCAGCGGCCAGATTGACACTTGGTTGTACAAGTCTGCTCCATGGCAGGTAGCCCCAACGCAGGTGGGCTGCTTCGAGGCCACGGAGTTCCCCTGGTACACCGACCGACAGCCCACCAAACATGGCAGCTCGTGGATTGTCCTTATACATTGTTGTATTCGACAAAGCAGGGGCTGTCTCACGGAAGTCAATTGTGTAAACCTCGGAAGCTTCGCCTGGGGCACTCGGTGGTACCCGTACGGTCATGAAACCGCCCCCACCAATTCCGGACCTTGTCGCATGTTTAGTCCGAGTTTCACCACTGCTGTTCAGGTACTCACGAGAACATATTGACCACACCAACGCAAAGTGCAGTGCTGATTGCGGCATCCACAGCATTCCCACCGTCTTTCATTACATCAACGCCGATATCTGAGCAACGCTTGTTCTCTGATGCGACAGCACCGTGTTCTGCGGTGATAAGGTAGGCAGGATTCCGGACTATCGAGGGAGTGGTGTGCTCTGACAGACACGAGGGACGTGCATGTTGTAGGAGAAATAGGAGAATGCAGAGAGAGCCGAGGGTAAAGAAACCCTTTCTCCACCCGGCTATCTTGCGACCGTGAGCCTGGGGCTCTGCATAAAGCGGCAGCTCGTCATGGGGGAGGTGCTGGAAGGCCTTGAGCAAAGGCACGCGACTATGCCCATCTTCATCGAGGAGAGTACCCGACGATTTCTCCGGACCCATGCTGAAAGCACTGGGGAGTCGAAAGAGCGGATGTAGCTTAAAAGGAACAAACCGCTGAGGGCAGCAAGTAGCTGATTATAACTAGTCAGGGAAATGGTGGCAAGCGAATAACTTTGTTTCGGAGGAGAGTACCGGAGAAATAAGATATCAAAGGACCACCTCCTGCCTTCAGCACTTTGTTCAATCCTGGTGACCTGGTTGGCTTACCAAGTCTCCAAGTCTTAATAACTTGCTGACAATTGCCTGGCTGTCCGTGACAGTTGGCCTGGAAAGCGTGTGCCCCGGTTATCGGACATGTCAATCCGTCGCATGATAGTGGGTCGTGGCAGGAAACCAAAAACGGAACATAGGGAGTCTTGTAGGGAATGGGTGGGCGCTTAGATAACCACGTGGTGTGCAATCAATGATCGCTCGCTTGCACCGCCACTCCGTAAATCACATCACCGTCATCTTCGAGTCTCCTGGTTTAGTAACCCCAAACCACAACCATGTCTGGCAAAACTAAAAGACTTTCCTTTGCAGGACGCAGTGATTTCGATGCAGAATCTGGTGCGTCAAGTGTCACGGCATTCACAAGTACACGGTATGTGCACGATGTCGTAAGCGTGGGGAATGGTACCTGTGATCATTGTCTCGCGGTTCACAGCGTCTCCCCTACCATATACACGAGATCAAATGCAACAGGTCATCTCTAGCATTTTTTTACTCTTCTCGTGCATGGAAAGCTGAAGTAAAATACAGCCAAAGTCGAACTGAGACCAACAAAACGTCGAAAAGTCGCTGGTCTTAATACGCGCTTCGACCGTATGATTGAAACGGTCAACGTTACGCACTCCCACGGGAGCAGTAGCCCCTCCACTTCACGGCGCAGGACGCGTTCTTCCGGCACCTCCTCAGTCAGCAGCTATGATATTCCGAAGACCCCGGTCGGCGCCTATGGTAGGTTCGGCGAAGGCAGACTCGGGAAAGACTCTTCAGTATTGAGAACGAACAAGTCGCTCACCTCGAGGTTGACCGAAACCCAACGATCATTTCTTCGGCAGGACTCAGACGAGTATACTGAGCTAGCGGTAGGCATATATGCGCGCAATTCTTCCTGAAGACGGTTACCAAGACCCCTCTTCTCAAATTTGCAGGCGGCTCCTGCCAAAACACCAAAAACCGCTCTTCCAGATTGGCTTGCGGACACGTTCTGCACCTTGGCGTCGGAACACCCTCTACGGGACTTACTTTCTCCTTCTCGTAGCATCACAGATCCCAGATCCGACCTTACAGCTGTGGAACCTCGACATGAGGAAACAATCTTCGCATTTTCTCCCTTTGAGCGGGTGGGGGAAGTTCAGAACCCTCTTGTAGGCGATCCTGTCCATCTTGCACTACCAATCACGCAAGAGGCGGACGCACCTTTGATATCCGACGACCCAACGTTATGTGACTGGGAATCTCAAGTTCAGGACAGCGGCGATCCAGGACTGGACTTCGTGCCGTTCTCTATGCCTGGGTGTTTTGCCCCAAAACGTTTATCCACGGATTTTACCCATCCGGCACCGAGCCTCCAACACCAATGGGATCTAGCACTACAGCAGAACGCCTCTCCTACTCTTACTGACCTGCCCATGTCCGTGTTACCGCCTCCCCCCCAGCCACCTCACATTCCATTCCGCCAACTCAAGCACCAGCCATCCACTCACGAATTTAAAGATGCATTATCGTCAGAATACCATCGCGGGAACGCCTACATCAGCAACATCCGCTCCCAAGAATCCCTGGACGCCGAGGATAATATTAAAATTTGCACAACTCCCGGTCCCTCGTTTGCATGCTCCCGCCCGGTCTACTTCGATTCTCCAACCGAAGACCCTTCGTTCTCAGATCCCCTGGAACCCGACGCCTACGAACTGGATCTCAATGCTATTGATTTTCGCTGGCAGCCATTCCTCAGATCTAACGCGCGAGAAGAGGATCCGAGCAAACAGGTCGATTCTACTACTCGGTCGCAATCCTTCGGATTCACTGTATCCGAAGACGAGAACGATCAACTTGAATGGGAGGCGCGTATTACGATGGATCACGCCGACCTGAACGCCACCGCTTCAGTAGGACTTCCCCTCTTTTCGTCACAGGACCCACAGGACGAAGTCTATCTCGAATTCTCTCCAGACGCAACGCAGCAAACCGGAGTCGCCCCCAGCACCAATGCCGTCCTTGAACCTTCTGGACCTAACACCCAATCACCGCCGGCGACCAACGAGACAAAAGAAGTAGAGACAGTGTTTGCACCAGCACCCGGCATTTTCATATCTCCGCTTCGCGATCGACCGCCTTCCCCTCAAGAGTGCACAGGTGACCGGACTCCCCGCTGTGATGAAGAACTTCCCTTGGTAGGTCCCGAACAAGCCAGGCACACTCGCGACTCAGAGTAGGAACTGGAATGACGCTTTGCTTTTTGAGAAGCTCCGCGAAGAAGTACGGGTAGTTCAGCCTTACGAAATACGGACCTTGACACCACCAAGGCAGACACAGACGTCACAGCATGCCACGCCTCGCAAGGAAAGATCAAGCCAACCACGTTGCGAGCCCAGGCAGCTTGTTCGGAAGGTCTCGTCTGTCATGTCCTGGAGGGTCCCTCCGAAGGCACCGAAGCGAGGGGCAGTACGGGATGATGTTGAGTCTGGGCCTTCACAGGCATCCGCGGCGAGTCATGATAGTATTGAGTCCTGGAGTGGTTACAGTCGATGAAACCTTGTCTCCAGCCTAGCTCAAAGAAGGTCACAAGATTTATGTATTGCACGCTTTCCACTTCCTAATACTGGTATCAACAATCCGCTTTAAATGCTCTCCAACAAAAGGAACAGCTAACAGCACGATAGCAATTATAAGAACAAAGATGCAGGGCATAGAATCCATATAGGCGAATGGGGAAAACAGCTCTACCAGCCGCATTCCACACCATCAAAATCTTCCACGATGATGCCCTTCTCGCCTTTGACCTTGGATAATCGGTATCGTTCCAGGGTATAAACTTCATATGAGACAGCAGCGAGCTTCATTGCACGAATATGATGTGGCCGCGAGTTTGCAGCAATGGCATGCTTTCGCGATTGCCAGACACAAGTGGCAAGGTTCATACCCGTTTGTGGGTTGGGTACTCCATACCAATACATAATCAGCTTGAAAATGGCGGCGTTTGAGTAAAATTGCCCTTGAACGAAAGATTGCATACGTCAAGATGTGCTCACCCCTCCATTGGATACGGCTTCTTCATGCGCCTTTTTGTCCGCTTCGTAAAGTGCTATAGACACGGGGATCAGAACGCCCTGGATCCGAGATAGAGGTAAATTCGGTGCTCACGACCGCTATCGCTTCCCGGCTTTCTCTTCGACCGAAAGACGACACCATACCATTCGCGTTCTTCTTCTTCTGGGAGCTCGAGCTCAGACCAGTTGAAAGCCTGTGGGTATGAAAGGCCAGCATAGTCATCACCGAGGGGGTGGAAATGGTGGAGTGCCTTGTGTAGAGACAAGGACACTGGGTCAATATTTGGGAGACGAGTCTCCGTGATCAAAGGTGGTCGCTCGGATGGGATTGGAGGGGCACGGAGACCACGCGGTAATGAGGATAACAGTGGAGGGAGATAAAGGACGGCAGAGGCAGGCTTTACGAGACTCTGAGAATCGAACGCGGGGAAGTCATGAGGGTCGCGTTCTTCGCCGAGCGTTCCGAGCCCATCGTTCTTGGGCAGGGACTCGGTGAAAAAGTCGGTAGCAGAAGTATGAAGCGTGAAGCCCATCGTGCAGGGGTACAAAACCAAAATTGAGGGAGAAACTTGAGGTAAGGGCTGGATATGGGCCTTCAAGCAATTGCCTCGTCTTTATATCATCATCGGATGACGGCACCACGATAGGTTGATTGTGAGATGAAAGAACCTACCACAACAAACTTCTAGTCCCACCAACGCCCGTGTGGTGAGTACGGACTCCGGGATGGCGCCATGACTGCATTGCGTGATCTTGCGTCGTTGCCATCGAAGAAATTTTCATACACTCGGAACAAGCTGTCAGCTGCCGCAATTGGCAGTCATACGAAAGATACCCCCAAAGGCTCTGTCAAGTTCAAAGGATATCTCGGTACAGGCGCAGATCGATGGGTTCACCTGAGAAATAGGACGTGTGTATGATGGTCCAGACAAACGGATGCGACCGGAACTGTTCGTGCAAGCATCTCTAACTGATCCCACAAGCTGGCAGACGTGTCAGACCACATCGTAGCAACAGAACACTTAATTTGTTTAGAATCATTGGGCCCAGTGATCTTGATGAGAACCAAAACTTGCTAACACCTGGATTGATATCGGAGTGCGTGAAGAGAAGATCTTTGCCACCAATTTGCCACGAAGCGAGCCTCTTTGCTTACGTGATCCACCAAGTTTAGCTGTGGTTAGGCGTTCGTCTTTCCGGGTTTCCTCGACTTCACGAATGGCGACCAAGAAAGCGGCAGAGTCAACGCTCTACCACGTACATCCAAAGGGTTTCTGGAAGAAATTTCGTGCGTATTTACTATATCCTGCTACTTGTCATCTTTCTCAATTTTGAAACAGGCGATGCGGTCGTCGTAAATCCTGAAATTTCTTCCGGTCTTCCGATTGCAAACCTAAACAGGTACCCCCAACCTGCTTCCAGGCCTGAGCCATATGCCACTCCAGCGACGAAAGGTGCGCGTGAAGCAAGTTTGTAGTGTATCGTTACTGACTGCATTGCTAGCATCTGACCCTGCCCAAAATCCCTACTGGAAACGGGATGTTCGTCGTGCTTACCCGCAGCTGTCGGTGATCACCCAGTCCGACCTATCAACGCTGCTCATTCAACATTCCCAACCCCAAGCGTAAGGGCACTTCCTCGCAGTCATACCCCCCAACTCATGAGCATGCCCAGCATCCCCGCTCCATTGCAAGCGAAGGAGGGTGAGACCGCTGAGGTACCTGCTAAAGCACCAGAAGTCATGGATCTAGCCGGGGCTATCACTACGATCACCTCCGCAACACAGGTCTATAGCACGGCCAAATTGCCTCCCAAGGTCCCCACGCCTTTCAAGAAGTGGAAGCCTGAGCTTGCTCCCGACGCACCACACGATCCCAACGCGTACTTCCCCATGTTGCTATACAAATAATCCGGTCATTACCGTGGAGCATCCAATATTGATAGATTTTGTGTCTCTCATCCCCATACCACTTGAGAGTGATCGCTGGAAATGCGAAGGCCTCGGAAACACACGCACGAAAATGATGAAAGGAACGCTCAAACACCGCCCGGCCCACTGTAAAGAAGGGAGATTTTCGATTTCTCTTCACCATAGTCCTACAATAGTCGTGAGTAGCGCCCAGTTCCCCGTGATCTATAAGAACGCAAGGACTTGATCATTGGCTAAAGTTCTATCCAACCTGGAGATCTGACACGGTCTATTCTGTCTCCCAAATCAACTTCTTTCCGCTAACTGTCCTTTCCTTAATCCTATTCAAGTCTGCCACGACACCGCTGAAACCACCGGAAAGGGCCACTAAAGGACCTCAATTGGCATAGGCTGTGCATGTGAAAGTGAGTTACTATGTAACAACATGAGCATTTCCAGGCTGTGTACCTTGATTTTTCCGACTTGGAGCCTTTTTTCGGGGTTAATATCGAATCTTACTCTAAGCGTTTTGAGATAGAGTGGGAAGAACATCCCGACGACGAACTTGACCACCCTCCTTTATCTTCACGCTTCGTGGAGTTATTATGATCATCTTACCGCCGGAGGTAAGGATGTTACACGCGGTTTGTTGCATTTCCTCGGAAAAAATCGCATCGAATATAGATGATATCGGTGTCGCGATGGACAGACCCCGGTCCAGGACGTGAGTTGCGTCAGGTGACGTGACCAAGTCGACGCTGCGGAACGATGCGGTCGTAATAATAGGTGAGAGGCCAGATGGCTTGGCGAGCTGGAGAGCTGACCATAGAGATCAACTGGGTGTGCACTTGTATGAGCACATGCAAATGATGTGCTTACCGTATTGACCAATTCCTTAAGGGCCACCGAGGACCATCAAAGGCTAGCGCTAGCATAGTTCCCTTTACCACCTTCCTCGCGAGGTAGGACACTTCAGGTTTAGGACCGTAAAGTGCGAGCGCTGGAAGAGCGATAGCAATGGGAACTACTGCTTAAGCGCTTGATCGAACGGGGGATCTATACACCCCGACACGTCAGCTGCATATCGACGTGGACGTGGTTCGCTCAGCGTACCTTTGCCGCGAGCTCGGTCGCTGTGATGGCACACTATTGGAAGGTCTGGTGCTTGGAACCGCACCCTGACAGATTCTAAGACACGGTGAGCACGTTGTCAGAGTCAGGAGCATAAAAGGGCGTCGTCATAAAGAATTTGTATTCTTGGGTCTTCCAATCGAGTCCGATAAGAACGGTGGATATGACCTTAACGAGGACTTCGTCGGACCAGGAGCGTCAATGGTCCTTGCGCCAACTGTAACTATGAACTGACCGCGCTCGACAAGGAATCAGCGAGCTATCGGTGATGCCGTTTTAGAGAAGTGAGGTTAATTTCGAACTTCAAAGAAGGCTAGGATGAGGGCGGTATGATCAGCATAGGGGCAGTTACTAGTATATGCTACAGCTGCAACGACGCAAGAAATTGGATGACGTGATCTTCGCGCGATGTCGGATGGACGGGTCGGAGAGCAGCATGCTGCGAAGTCTAAGTACCTTGAGCTTGGATGAACGCGACGCGACGCAGGCCTCCAGACAGCGGCTGATCATCCAATTTGAGTCACCCATCTGAAGCAAGCTTCAGTAGACCTGGAGGGATATTCTTGGATCCAGTGAGCTTGGTTTACCACGGTACCGCCATCATACTTAGCAGCTCGCAACTTCCAGGCCCTCTCTGAGAGCGGAGTGCCTAGACAAATGCTACCCGCGTCGCGCTGATCGAGACTCGTTTGGTCGTCGACGCCGGACGGTTTGTCCAAGTCCAATTCAGCTGCTCAATTGAAGGTCGACTGGATCAGATGGCAGACGCCGATTCAAGTTTCTCTTAGTGAATCTGCCTCTGTTTCTAGTGGCTGCCACCAGTCTAAGGGAAGGCCCCTGTCTGACAGGCATTAGTACTCAGGGGCTTGTTGCCCGTATTTGCTCACGTTTACACGAAAGCCTTAGAATCAAACAAGCCCAAACAACCGCCAGATCAATATGTCAAACGCGCCACCATCCGCTGCAGCTGGGTCCTCCGCGGAAGCCCAAGCAGCCGCTTTTGCTGCCGACGACCGGATCCATTTCTCCAAGGAGTCAGAGACATGGAGGTTTGAGCAGGAGGATGGGAGTGAGCTTGAGTATGATGCTGCGAAGGGGCAGTGGGTGCCTTTGGTGAGTGGGTTTGGCTCTTGGGTCAGGCAGGAGGGAATGAGCGACTGACGGTTCTTGTGTCGTGACCAGGTGGACGAAGAGCTTTTGCAAAAACAACAAGCTGCGTACTCAGTCGCTGGTGTCGACGAACAGGTCCGTAGAACCCACCTACCACACCGATCTCTCCTTCAGCTCATATCTCTACCAGACCCCAGCCGCACCGGTCCTCAAACGCGCCAACAAGAAACGGAAGGAACCCGAAGATTACACCGGCTTCACATCCTCCGCCGCACCCCCAGGCCCTTCCACAAAGCGCGGTAAATCTTCCTCCAACGAGGCCACCACCAAAGACAAACCCCCTCGTTCCAAAAACACCGCTGTCTACGTCACCTCTCTCCCCCTCGACGCAGAATCCGAAGAAATAATCGAGCGGTTCAGTAAATTTGGCGTCATCGAGGAAGACGACGAGGGCGAGCCGAAGGTGAAGTTGTATGCGAAGGAGGACGGGACGTTCAGTGGGGAGGCATTGGTGGTGTATTTCAAGGAGGAGAGTGTGACTCTTGCCGTTAACCTCCTTGATGATGCGGAGCTGAGGATTGGGGACCCGTCGACGGTTATGAGGGTGCAGAAGGCGGAGTTTGGGCATAAGAACACTGGAGGGAATGAGGCGAATGGGGAGTCGAAACCGCGGAAGACGGTGGATAAGAAGAAGGCTTCGAGACGAATAGGGAAAATGCAAAAGTGCGTCATACAGTTCACTCATGCTGGATACTCTAGGTTATTCAGTCACTAACGCATACTCGACCATATCCAGAAAACTTCAAGAATGGGACGACGAAGATGGTTTCGGTCCCGCCAAGACCGAAGAGGACAGTCTGAACATCGTGAACCGCAATAGCAGAGTTGTCGTCCTGAAGCACATGTTCTCCTTGAAGGAGCTCGACGAGGATGCTTCACTCCTACTTGACCTCAAGGAAGATGTGCGCGACGAGTGTTCGACGCTAGGAGAGGTGACGAACGTGGTTTTGTACGACGTAAGGACTTTTCAGACCTCTATGAACTCCTACTCATAGTTACCCCTCCTCCTGGATTATAGAAAGAGGCAGAAGGGGTCATGACTGTAAAGTTCAGAGACCCCATAAGTGCCCAAGCATGTGTCCTGGTAAGCCCCTCCACGGCTCTACAACTCATACACTCCCGCTAACCACGCCCCACAGAAAATGAATGGCCGTTTCTTCGCCGGACAACGTATCGAAGCCTCCCTCTATGCCGGCAAACAGCGTTTCAAGAGGAGCGGTGCAGGCGACGATGATATTGAAGGCGAGACTGACGAAACTGAGAAGAGGCGTTTGGACGACTTTGCTTCTTGGCTTATGACCGAGGGGGACTAGGCGCTGCATGTACTTGTCGGATTTACGAAGAGTTATTATATGTCATAACCCCACGTCAAACATATCAAAAATTGTCAATTGTACTCCTACCTCTGGCACATCAAACAATCATGAGGCACCTTCCACCACAAAGTCGAGGGTTTCCAATCCGTTCCATATGATATCATCAAAGCGCGATATCATCCATTCCAGAAAAAACGAGTGTACGACTAAGACTAACGAGCGTGTGTAGTAGGGATTCGAGTGCAGGTGCGAGGGGATATTATGTCCAGTTGAATGCCAAGGGTATGTTGCAGGTGAAGAAGGGTAAAATAGACTAGGGGTGATGGAAAAGTAGAGTTCCAGGGGATAAATAGAGACGGGAGCAGACAAAGACGGGATGCGAGAGCGATGGAAGAAGCCGATGAAGACGAAGACAAGAGCGGGTTCTAGGGGTGGTCATGACAGGTCGTAAAACGAAATCCACAAGCACGGACAAAACGAAACGAGAAACCTCTCACAACATATGCGCCTCCCCATCCCTCTGCACCTCCCCATGTGCCTTCCCAGCCTCCCCTTCTACACTTTCCGCCCTCCCGTCAATCGACGCCGGAGAGCTCACCACAAGCTCAGGAAGCACAGGCGGCTCACTCGAAATAACCGGGCGCCCACCATCATCTTCATCGCCCGTCTCCATCGAGTACGCAGAAGAAGGACGAGGCGCGCCGCCCTGAGCATCGGTGGACGGTTTAGGCGTAGCAAGCGTCGCCGAGAACCTCCTCACGCTCGGGGAGGTAGGCGTAGTCGGGTATCCCTGGCCAGTGCCATCACTCTTCCTCGCCTCCCTCCCCGCACCTTCCTCAGGGAAATCCCATGCCCTCGGGACGAGAGCAGCAGGCATAATCCACGTCGCGGTACATACGACGCCTCGGCCTTCATCGGTGGCTTTGATAGAGCGCCATTCGGTTTGGACGAATTGGGCGAGGTAGCGGACGAAGGGGAGTACTTCGCGGACGCCTTCGTTCAGGATTGAGAGGGCGGTCAGGAGGTTGAGAAGGGCGCTGGCTGGGGAGGCAGCGGCTTCGAGGTGGGCGAGGGTGGGAGGGGGGAGGCAAACTTCGAGGCCCCACCAGTCTGTATGCGTCAATGAGATGTGAAAGAGTGCGTATTACTGATGAGCAAGGGTGGAGGGTGAAAGGGTGGATAGGAACTTACAGGTAAGCACTGATATACGATCGGTGGGGACGATGACGCCCTTGTGGTCTGGTATCATCACTTTGCCGGTCGCATACCCTAGCGCAAGAAGCTGTGGCGTGATCTGCTCCATGCCCTCGATGATAGTCTCAGCAGTAGGAACTGAGCCCGCGAAAAGACCTTGGGCAGTCACAGGAGCGCCAAAGCCCATGTTAGGTGCAACGAGAAGGTCCACAAGGTGCATGTCCGCAAGAGCCGTAGACAAACTGGCAGCGGAAGCGGTCGCGACACAACCAAGCTGAGCAAAGTGCTGCTCGTGCGCTTCGTTATCGGACGTGTCAAGGCAGACGGCGTGAATTGGGAGATTGGTGTTCGTGGTGGTGTGGCTTGGCTGAGCAGGTAGGGCTCGAAGCTGCGTGATCACCTTCTTCGCAGACTTGGGCTGGAGAAGCTGTGATTTAACACGCGCGATATCAGACTTCGATGCGGACTTTATCTTCTTTGATTTCATATCCTCGGGAGAGGTATTGTGATCTCCAACGATGAGGGCGCGAACGATCGCGGCGCTCTCTTTGGCACGTTTCTCAGAGGTCCCATTGCGTAGAGCACGAACGGTGAACGCGCGACTCGCTTTGGACTTCTTCCCAGCATCCTTTGCCTTGGAGAGCATCTGGGGCTGGAGATGGGCAGGAAGGGAGCGCGCAGTGGCTTTACGCTCAGGCTGAGTAGTAGCGTTCAACTTCGTATCGGAGCGAAGGAACGCAAAGGAGGGGAAGGAGAACCGGCGTGGGTCTTTCCCAGAACGGTTCATACTCGGCGGGGAATAAGGGAGTGCAGTCTGACTCTGACTCTGTGGGGCACTGACACTCGGAGCGGAGTGCTGGCTGTGAGTAGAAGAAGCGAGGGAAGTAGGCGAAGGACCTGTGGATTTCGCAGGTGATGGGGGTGCCAGTGAGGTGGCCGGGTTGGGAGACTCAGGGAGGGGTATCAAGCGAGGCTGACCAGGTGTCTGTGAAGCACCGGTGCCGTGCGCTTCTGAGGGTGCACCGTACACGGTGGGAGCAGAGTCATGGGAGGACATGGAGAGCTTGCTTACGGGTTCTTGGACTGCAGGTGAAGGTGGAAGTTCCACCGCTGCCTCAGCCATTGTGGGCTCAGAAGTAGGCTCGATGGAGATGTCAGCAATGAGTACTGCCGCTGCGTCATCGTCCGAGATTGGCTTCTCGACACTGGAGGGTGTCTTTGCCTTTGAGACGGGATTAACAGACTTGAGGAAAGACAACATCCTGAACTTCACCACAGGGAAAGAGAACAAAAAAAAAAGAGAGAATGGAGAGGAAGTCCAATGAAATGCAAAGGACGAGCTAGACTCGGTGCTTTATAGGTACTTTATACGTACGAGATAGGACAGTCTGTGCTTCCTCGTGAGAAACGCAGGGAGGGAGGGAGGAGGACCCTTGCAGACCTGCTTTGGCCACACTGTGCTCAGTTAGCACTGTATCATTGACTGTGGGATTTACAGGTACTCTTGCACTCGTCCGCTGCTCTGATAACTGTAAGGCTCAGGTTATCTCTCTCGGCCGCCACATCAAGATGGACCATGCGACACAATGCCAGGGGCTCGACATAACAGGAAAGTATGTACACCCCTCAGAGGGGGGTTCATCCGTGACATATTATGTCAGCAGATGCGTGGGACAAATCGGTGCGTTGTCCGCATCACAAAGTGAAGCTCACCATCGTCGACGTTGCTGGTCAAATTTATTTCTCTTGCTCTGACCACCATGTCCCTCGGTGTACTAAGAGCCCCAGGTCAGTTTACTCGTTTATTGACACCTCGGAAGGGCACTGACTGTTTGTTACTGTAGTTCTCAATGTTTCGCGTGCTGCAGCACTTAGGCCCGCTGTAGGGATTTATGGTATGTACAAACACCAGCTCACGATAGGGAAATGAAAGTCTCATCAAGGGTGCTTTATTCCTAGCTTCCCGTTCAGTGCACACCTCCAAGGCCGCCCAAGCACCAGAGACTATCCCCACTTCAACCACCTCTGCGACTGAGCCGATAACCTCCCTCGCCATGCGCGGCTCTAACCAGCTTAGCCTCGAAACAACCCAGAACAAAGCTGGTACGTCCACCCCCTCCTACTCACCACACCTCCACACTAACCCACTTCGGCACACCCAGAATACGTCCTCTCCACTCTCGACAAAGTCGTCAACTGGGCCCGGCAAGGTTCAATATGGCCAATGACATTCGGTCTTGCCTGTTGTGCCGTCGAAATGATGCACATGGCCGCAGCCCGGTACGACCAAGATCGTCTCGGCGTCGTGTTCCGTGCTTCGCCTCGTCAGAGCGACGTCATGATCGTCGCTGGGACGCTCACTAATAAAATGGCCCCGGCGCTGAGGAAGGTGTATGATCAGATGCCGGAACCGAGGTGGGTGGTGTCGATGGGGTCGTGTGCGAATGGAGGAGGGTACTATCATTATTCGTATGCGGTTGTGAGAGGATGTGATCGTGAGTGTTGTCTTTCGTGATTTTTTGGATCGGGAGGGTCTGATGAGGGGTTGTTCGACTAGGTATCGTACCTGTGGATATATACGTTCCTGGGTGCCCACCAACTGCTGAGGCACTCCTCTACGGCATGCTCCAGCTCCAGCGTAAAATGAGGAGAAACAGGAAGAGCGTACTATGGTTCGTCCCACCTTCCACACCAACCATTGTAGGATACATGCTAACTGGCATTCATCTCAAGGTACCGCAAGTAGAACCTGGGTATAAGCGAGCGTGCCGGAGGAGACGACGTGGAAGGACCGTTCGTTGAAATCATAGACTTAGCATTCAGCTCTGTACATGCACTTCTTCAATGTCCGAGCTTTCCTTTCCCTTTCATCTTTCTTCACCCACTGTCTGACTCACCGCTGCAAGAAGAATCGAGTGCAGGACGATCGACGATTTCCGGTGACGGGTAAGTAACGAGTTGTGCAAGAGGAGTGGGGAGGTAAGTCAAAGGCGCGCGTTGAGCAGGTTCGAATCACAACAACCCTGTTCTGTTATTTTTCGAGCACACGATACACGCTCATATCCCTCTTGATCCGTTCAGTCAAAAGGATCACGAGAGTCCCACTTGACGCTGAGAGGATAACCTCGTTCCGATCTCTCCCGAGACATAGGGTACTTAGGGTAACTTGGACGCGAGTCTCATGGCAGGTCGTAACTGATCCCCCCCCCCTTGCGTTCTCATCTCGTTTCCCCATAATTTTGAACGGATTATGTCGTTGTCCGTTGTCATATGTAGAGGTGCGTGTTGGCTTGGGACGAATGGTGTGGATGTTCCGGTTGATGGGTTCATTCTTACAGGTGGGCTAGTGCGCACTGCCAGATTGGTGAACCGCAAGACCTGTAGGTATATCTCAGTATTTTTTCCCTCCCCGAGACGTCCCCTTTATTGACTGACTCTCTGAAGTATCACATTCGCTGCACACCACGACCGCTAGCTCTCCAGGAGGAGTACCCGCGCAGACCCTCGAGGCCCTCAGTGCTGGCAGTGCGATTACCCCACACGACCCGAGGCAGTTCGGCATTCAAGCCCCAGATAACACAGCAGGTACGCACATATTCACTCAAAGGGTAAATGCGTGTTGGATCAAACGTATGCGCGTAGAATATGCCCTATCCTCCATCGACAACCTTGTGAACTGGGCACGTACAAGCTCAATCTGGCCCATGACTTTCGGTGAGCCCCCTTCCCCCATCCCCACCCCGCCTCCCCAGTTTCTCACTCGTGGCATCCTCGATGGCAGGCCTCGCCTGCTGCGGCGTCGAAATGATGCACATGGCCGTCTCCCGCTACGACCAAGACCGCATCGGCATCATCCCCCGCGCCTCGCCTCGCCAAAGCGACGTCATGATCGTCGCAGGCACCCTCACGAACAAGATGTCACAGGCTCTCCGGAAACTGTACGACCAGATGCCCGAACCGAGATGGGTGATCTCGATGGGGTCGTGTGCGAATGGAGGGGGGTATTATCATTATTCGTATTCGGTCGTGAGGGGTGTTGATCGTGAGTTCTTTGGCTTTTTTTTGTCGATTTTATTGTGGGGGAGGCGGGCTGTGTCTTCATTTTCACCTAATTTTTCTTTCTCGCCTTCTATACAGGAATCGTACCGGTGGATATATACGTACCTGGATGCCCGCCCAGTGCTGAGGCACTGATGTACGGGATGATGCAGCTGCAGAGGAAGATGAAAAGGGCCAGGAAGGGAACTATCTGGTAAGTTTGGATCTGCGGCCCCTATCATTCATGAACTCAAGACAACTGGTTGATTTTCATTGCACATTGACAGGTATCGTAAATAGAGTTGGGAGATGAATGGACCACCGCCCCGGCCATAACAGGACGGATGTTCGATGGTTTGTCCCGAGCTGTGTATTAGCATGTATTATATCTTTGCGCCATGTACTGTACATAAAACAATACCATCCCCCCTCATTGTATATTGCTATGATGTGCCCTAGGTCTGGATCATAGGCGTGTCGAACGTCTGCAAAGGCGTACATAGGGGCACAAGGTGCTGTTGCTTTAAACTGCAGTGGCAGGCTTGCACCACAATCGACTCCACGTCCGACATCTGAAGCGATGCCAGTGATCATGTGTCGTGCACTTGAAATGAGAGGGGAGATTCTCACGGCTGGACATATGAGCCGATGAGACGTCCGTAGGAATGGTGGGGGCACAGGAGTCCCGGGCCTGTACACACACTGACAGCAAGCTAGCTGAGCTCGTTCATTGTATTGCCCCTCTCACCAGTGAGCGGCTGTGAGCTATTCCTTCAATTTCCTTGACCTATGTATGTTCTCCTGGTGCGTTGGGGCCGTGCATGCGTGTGAAAGACATACCGTGAAGAGGAAAATGGGTTAAGTAAGGATGCAGTGCAGAACGAGCATCGCCCAATTTCCATTCCCCAGTTTCTGGCTAGCGCTTGTTTTCGATTTCATTAACCGCTACGTTTGCTCGTCGACGTTGTTGCTCGCTGTCAGTTCCATCGACGGGACTACTTTCAATACCAACATCTTTGTCGCAGGGGCAGGAAGGAGCCAGGGGCTGTCACCACTAGTTGTCCTTTGCTAGGAGTGCTTCTGACTGGATTTATACTTGTTCTCACATCCCAGCGCCTTTCCCGCCCTTTATTGTGTTTTTTTTCTTTTCTTTTTCTTTTCTTTCCCTCGGAAGGTCGCTTGTGGAGTTATTATTGGTACCAGAAACTTGCGATGGCCGCGGTGTCAACCATTCAACCTTCACGCCAAGATTCAGTTGCTCCGAAGCTTTCGCCGAACCTTCATCTCAATTTCTTCCAACGAGGTCTTGCCATTTCAGATCTCGATTTCAAGGACAACAGGTATCCTTCTCTCACACTCGAAACAAAGCCTGCGCACAGAACTTCATCCATGATCCTCGCCTCGCGCGATAACACGACTCCTTGGGATAACCACAGCAACTTCCCTAATCATCCTTCTGCAACCCCAGACAATTCACAAAGGGAACAGGAGGACAATGGCAAACCAACGTACGACGACGAAAACAACAACGACTACTTGAATCCATCTGCAGACGCCGACGGACCTCCACATCCCAATGCGGTGTCTTACGCCCTCCCACAAGGAACTACCCGTCGTGTAGTCGAGAGATACAGTCTCGACGATAACACCACCATCAACAACCCCGCCAACACCACTCCTTTGCTAAACGGCAACAACTTTATCGACTCAAAGTTGTTTGATGACTCTTTCAAGTCTCTCGGAGACTCTTTAACCCAACCACCGTCATCCCCCCCTGCACTCACTGCCGCCGGGCGCGATATTCCAGCGTCCCTGCTTGCTGCTGCCCATCGACAGCCGTCGTATCCCCCACTTGATGGTGCCGGTCCTTCAAGGCTCTCACCGCCCAACGCTCTAGCTTCCTCGAGACCATACAGTCCTACAATGGGCATTCCAATCCCCATATCTCCCAACCCCCGTGCCTACCCGCAACACCCCACATTCATCACTCCCTCCGCTGCTACCCCGGACCCCATCAACCCCATCCTCTCACCAAACCCACCACAGCCCCCAGAAGAAGTGTGCGTCGAATGTGCCATGCGGGACCAGGACATGGCCGATGTCTGTGTTGTTGGGCCTGGGATATGGGATCGGGAAAGTGATGTGATCTATGAAGAGTTATTGAGGAGAGAGGAAGAGGAGGAAGCCACCGGGGTGCTGACCTCTGAGTGTTCGTCGAGACCTCGCGCGAGGGGCGGGCGCTTGACGGAGCAGAATCTCAAATTGTGGATCACGATGGTAAGAGGCTACGGTCTGTTCAGGTCAAGGGACGATATTAATTCATGGCTCCGTCTAGGTTCCGAAAGAGCCTACGTCGAAACAACAAACGCTAGAGACCTATGTCAAGGCTCAGAGATCACTACTCGAAGCGGAGGCCCTAGCCCACGCCCGAGCAATGCAAGAGTCCATGCAGCTCGAGAACAAAGTTCGGGACACATACACCCAACTCCGTCGTTCAGCATACGACCTCGGTGCCGTCGACGACGGAGCCTTCAAGCTCAAACCACCCCGTTCCGCCTCAACGCCCAACGGAGCAGCAGCCGCCCACCATATCCGCAGCTCATCCCGAGATATCACTCTCCTGGAGAACGGACTAATCGTCGAACACGTCGACGTCCGTCGCGAGGAGCGCGAAGAAAAAGAACGCCGACGTCGCCAAGAAAAACGCGAGCGGTCCCGCCCACGCAAATCCTCACGGGGCTCAGCAGTAGACGTAACATCCCTCTACTCATCCCACAGCCTCGCACCACACACAGACAGCGGTCTTGGGCCTATGCAGAGCTCACGGTACTCTGCTATCAGCACGCGGCCTACGAGCTCACTTACGGCTCCGATCGATAGACAGCCGAGTCTAGGCCAGGTATATTCACAGGCATCATTTTCGGATGCTCATAGCCCCGGCTCCGCGTCACCTCGGCGCTCCAGGTTCTTCGGGTTCAAGAATTTGAGTTCGGCATGGAGGAGCCAGGATAGTTTGGCGCATTCCGGGATGTCTGGGAGTATGGTTGACATGCAGTATGTGATCTGCTTTTCATTTTTCGAGATTGATTTCTGAATACGAGTGTGTTTGTTTGTTCTCTCAGCGTGGCTCTGCAGCGCGAGGCGAATGGACCTCGTGTTCGCTCGCCGGTCGGCCAAAGAAGCACACTATCAACGCAGCGCCACAGCCAGCTTTGGCCGCCCCCTGGAAACGAGGACGAGCGGCCCGCGATAACCGTAGACGAAAAACCCAAGAAGAAACGCAACGGCCTCGCCAAGATCTGGAAACTCGTCAAAGGAGGGTCCTCACACAAGGACACCGACGCACACGTGGTCTCCCAAGACTCTGCACGGTCTCAAGATCGCAACGATGATGATTTCCCATTGGCCCCGCCCCCGCCTTTGTCGTACCTCGTTGAGCGTGGGCCTGGGGAGCACCTAGGGAGTGCGGGGGGGAGGCATGCGTCGACGCCTTCGTTACCCTCGACGTCGTCCCCACGGAACGGGGCAATGTCGTCGCCTGGTATGTCACCTTCCACGGCTCCATCAAGTCTTCTCCCATCACCGACGTCTTCCCGCCCCTCAGGCGGTAACGGAGACGGCAGCAGCAATGACCGTAAGAACAGCGGACACACAGACGAAAAGGAGATCATCGTCGTCGACATGTCTTCTTCCCCCGATGAGAACGGGAGACTTCGTATGGTCCACCCTGTCACTTCGGAGCCGGATATGAGGCAGAAACTTCAGCAGGCGACCTTTGCTTCTACGAACGGGATGACATTACCCAAATCAGCTGCCTCGAGACCGCAGGTAGTGCTCTCGAGGGAGAAGTCGTTGCCTCCTCTCCCCGGGGAAGTAAAACTTCGCCCTCAGAACAACCTGGGTATGGCAGAATCGAGACCACAGACGCTCTATACCTATGATCCTCGTCATAACGGACAGGACATGCAGGATCTCGCACCACCCCATGCACCTTTCCGCACTGAAGCAAGACGTCAGTCATTCGGCGGTACAGCCTCGCGCCCAAACCTCGGCATCCAAACTTTGCCAGCTTCAGCAGGTGGAGGTGCCCACGACTACCTACGAAGCCCTAACGGGATGTACACCACCGAGTTTGGGATCTCAAGGGGGTCGCTGGGGCGTCTTGGAGATATCGACGAAAACGCACCCTCACCTGCTACTCCCACCAAACGCAAGAGCAAATTCGGCTTCGCGTCGTTGTTGGGCAAGAAGTCGTCGAACCCCCCTGCGGAGGCTAATGGCGGCGCACACGAGTTCCCTCGTCTGATGACGCCCGTACTTGATGGGTTTAACGACGATAGTCTTACTCCTGCGTATGGGAACTCGATGTCGAGGCAGGGCGCCGGTCCAAGGCTGTCTGTTGTTTCTCGCAAGGCTATCGAGGAAAGGGTGGAGCAAGATAGGGAGTTCGTGGCGTATCGTTATCCGTCGCAGAGTCAGCCGCCTATTGATCTCATTCGGTAACGACTCTCTACGGACGTGCGGAACGAATTTTTTTTCGTTCCCCTCATTGACCATCTAATGCCTTTTCATCGGGTCTACTCTAATGATTTCCTTCGGCCTGTTACTTTGTAAATCATCATCATCATCCCATCCATCCATCATGGCTCCTAGGTCTTCTCATTTCCACGCATCATTGACATCTCAATCCAAAGTCGTCAGCAACCAACCAACAATCCTTATCTCGGGACAATGCTTTTCTTTTGCCCTCCTCCATCCAATCTCCAATCTCTCTGCTCTGGACTATGATTGCACGCCGGTTTTCGCTTTCCATGCGCTCTCTTTGTAAAGGTTTCCTCCCCTACTCCCTTTGTTCATAATCCGCGTCAGTTCCCCAAAAAATCACTCGTTTATTCTTCGCTTCGCCTGTTACATCAACTTGCTTCTTTCCGGTCCCGGTTATTTCTCTTTTCTTGGTTGCTTAGTACTACGACCTACAGCTTACGGCTACTGCTACCTTTCACATATGTATATGAGTGCATTCGGTCCCTGATCAAAACCATGGTTTCTTTCTTTGCTTGCACGGGCTGGATGGACCCGCGAGGGGGGGCATTGCCGGTGCAGGTAATGGCTAGTACCTTGCTCGAGCGGTGGCTGGGGCTGTCTTGTCTGCGACTCCGTTTGGCTAAGCCAAAGCCCAAGATCTCAGGAAGTCACGCCTGAGTATAGCAGGGTTAGAGCTCACACCATTTCTCATCATATCAAGCAAAGTTGTGAAACAATCAATGTTGTTACTACAGTGAAAGGCACGAGCAACATTATGCCTCCGTCTTAGTTTCATCAACCTGCTGCGGCTCCTCGCTCTTCGACTGCGCCCTCGTTTCCCCCGCCTCAGGACCATCCGCAGGGTCCTCCTCAGGACTTTGGGAAGGCTTTTCTTTTATACTTATGTCCATCTCAACTCCGGTATCTTCGTGAAGCATGGACGCGCCCGACTGGAACGATTCAGTGAGCGAGCTCACGGTCGATACAGCCATATCAAGCACAGTCTCGATACGTTTCTTGAGCGATTCGTTTGTGCTCGTCACAACCTAGCAATGCATGGGACGCGTGAGCCCAACCGCCAATCTCGCATATAAGAAGAAATAGCACCGTACCAAAGAGACCAGATTGATATGTGCGTCCGCCTCATCGACCCGAACGATCAGGGCCGGGTCGTGGTTTTCGTCTTCCCCATGCTCGTGCTCTTGTTCATCCTGGCCGGATTCCTCTGGCATGTGAAGCTCCACCTCACCAAAGTGGGCCTCGAGGAACCATGCGAGGCGTTGTATACGTGCGTATGACGACTCGGCGTGAGAGTCAGCGTGAGGGTGTGCGTGTGAGCATGGCTGGGTGGTCACTATGATTTTCACGAAAAGTCAGTTACATCAGTTGCATCGCCTAACAGACAAAAAGAGTGGACGCATACATTTAACGGACGCAGGACTCTTGTCGATCCCGGTGATGAGCGCCAACGTCGAATCAGCAATCATATCGTTGCTCGCACTGGAATCCCACTCCAACATCAGCTCATGTTCCGCACTGTGCTTCACATCCACTGCGCCCATCACCTGGCCCGTCATTCCGTCAGCATTGATCGCGATCAACTTAATTGAGCGCTAATCTCACCCTCATGGTCCGCACCCCATACTTATCAAGCCCCTCCTCAACACTTCCATACATCCCCTCCAAATGCCACCTTACCAGGTCCCAGCGGACGCCTAACACGATCCTCTGCCGCTGCGTGACGATCGTCGTCGACAGGCCCGCGAAATCCCGGAGGTCCCGGGGATCAAGGAGAGTATAGGAGTAATCCTTTGCTACGAGCAGCCCGGACACGATGTCCCCTTCCTGCGGCGCTTTTGCTGCTAGCGTGCCGATAGCCTAGTGCAGATATAAACGTTGAGTAGGGAGCTGGCGTGAGGAGGGGAAAGGGACTGACTTTAGCAACGCGTTCGCCGCGGAAAGACAATTCGAGCGTCTCGAGGTTCCGTGGGGTGTGGATCTTGACATCCTCATCGCGATCCTTGTACCGTGCCGTCATAGCAGCACGTAAACGACCCATCGCCGTCTGTTCTCCGTGCACGAGCACCTGCAAGTGTACATCACTGAGCATCCCAGGTAACATGAATGAGTGAATGGGTGAGCATTTACCACATGTTGAGCCTTGACTTGCTCGATGAACTCCGAGTTTTGCGAGTAATCCACGTGGGCGCTGAACGAGATGTAGTCCACTGATATCTTTCGTTGAATCGTGTTTCCTTTCAGTGACATGATTTCTTCAGGCTCGTTCATGATATCCTGCACAAAGTTCAAAAAATCACATGAGCCAAGTTCCCCCAAAGATTCTCTGAAGCACGAAAGTTGGAGGGAAAAATATATGGCATTCTGACAATACAATACAGGACGAACACACAACGGTAGCCAGCGAGCGAGCTCCGACTCTGAACGTCACTCACCCGAGCAAGAGTACCTTCGATTGAGTACCCTGTGATGATAAGTCCGTTTCGAGCATCTGGTGCCCATAGCTCGAGTAGTTCCCGACTAGGTCCCGTTTGCAGAAAACCTGGACTGGCAAGGACCACACACGGAGGACCTTCAGCAATTTTTCGTTCCCAACCTCGTGGTTGAGGAAGATTCGAGATATGCCTATGGGAAGAGTTAGCGGAACGAGCGAGGACCGCATGCAACGACTTACTTGAACACGAACGGATTATCCCGCTTTGCAAATCTTGATCGAATGTTGGCGTTCATCGTGTGTATGTACGTCTGGTACACTGCCATACACTTTCTTGCCAGATTTGAAGCATAGTAAATCGGCACGCTGTGCAGATCTGGATGTTTCTTCCAATACTCGTCCAAAATCAGAAGTAGTTCTTGTGCTCTCCCGAGTGCGAACGCAGGTAACAACACATGTCCTCCCCGCCTGATGATCGAATGCACAAGGCTCGTGAACCGCAGCTCCTTCTCTTCCCTCCCTTCTAGACTCTGCACTCCGTAGGTGCTTTCAACAATAAGTACGTCTGGCCGGACAGGCGGGACCTCTGCCTTCACAAGATGGCGGTCCTCTTCGCGAGAGTAATCGCCAGTATACAGAATTTTAAGCCCTGCGATGTCGATCAAGAACATACAAGCACCTAACACGTGTCCTGCATGATAAGGCGTAAAAGAGACTCCAGGGCAAGGAGTGATCAGCTGGTGTGCTGAGACTGCAATGATAGAAGACAGCGACATTGACATTTCAAGGGGCGTAAACAGCGCGTCAGAGGATGAAGAACTATATATATAACGCATTAGACGTCAGTTCACGACAAGGGCAGACAACATCTAATGCTGACCTCATGCGGACAAAGTCTTGCATCATGAATTTGTGTACAGCTTTCGTTGGGTGCGTCATATATACCTTGCCTTTACCGTCTCTGAAGTTGGTCTACAATGGGGTGAACATGAGTATATCAACGAAATATGTAACCTGACCTTCTCCATGATATAAGTCAGCGCGGCCGCGTGGTCAAGGTGAAAGCTACAGCGTCACATTGTAAAGTTAGTATATGGCATGAACAACGCCACACGCACTGTGTGATTAACATGGCATCAACAGTGCTCCAATCCAATTCGTCGACGAATGGCAGCGAAGCCATTCCGCTGTACGCAGGATGTACGCCAGCATCACAGACAATCGTCTTGCCTCTATACTGAAGCACACAACATGATCGTCCGACTTCTTGTCCGGCACCGAGCAATGTAACACTCAGGGTAGGTGTGTCTGCCATAACCGTGAAGTACTTTTGAGCCGATTATACCAGTGTTACTTTATCTCGTGGAGGTTCAGATGAACAGAAGTTCTGACAGTAGTAGACAAGTAGGAGATGAGAAAAGCAGTTATTCAAAAGTAACATACGCGACCAGCACGCGCATGGAGGTGGAACAAGTCACGGTGTTGCCGCAGGTCGTCCTCGCAAGTACTGCTGACATAAGCAGCTCACCACATATCCGAGTCCTTTTCGAAGTTCTTGTAGAGAAGATCGGAACGACTATATTCCTATCTCTATCGGTGTGGTTTTGGGAGACTAAAGTTCTTACTGATTGGACAGCTCAATTACTAGGTCGATAAAGCTCATGCCCCTGCGGCAGAAGAGTGTCTCGTACCATGTCGCAATGCCGCGAGAATTATGACCACTTAGACGTATCTGTGTATCCGTGATACGATCTCTGAATCATGAACCCCCGCCAAGCTGTCCTCATCAGTGTTCCCAGTGCCAAGACCGAATGGGCTCTCCTACTCGACGGATACTGCTTCCAGAAAATCGCCAACTCCGACAGAGCATACCCAGTGAATCCACGCGTGTTGACCTTCCCTATTGGACCACTCGGGTTTGTGGATCTCTCATCCAACTCTTCTCTGCTCCCGCCGACTGTTCGCTTCCAACCTGCTGCATACCTGATACCCCCTTTCGTTTCCCAGTCGAGTCTTTCGGCTGGAGCGCCCCCACCGTCGCATCCCTCTCTTATCTGGTCAGCACTTGGTGAACATGCCGTACAGTCGAGACCGGACATGATCGGAGTCGTTTTCATTGGCCATATTGACCTCAACAGAATTCGCGTCATTCGAAGGAAGCGATCTGCGACGAGCTTTCCAAAGAAAGGTTGGCGACTCCCATGCAAATGCCCTCCCCATTGATGCTCCAGATGTTTCTGCCCTGACATTTCCACACGGGCACTCTACATCTTTCTGGGTGTCGTATAGTTCTATGGAGTGAGTAGTTCGGTCCTCCTTGCATTCCTGGCGTGCACGATCAGTCAATATAACATGGTATTACTGTTCTGGAACGTACGTACCCCATCGATAGGTCTGTAGATTTATTGGTTCACCCTCTGAAATTCACGACCTTCAACATGGTACCCACAGAAGTCAATCTAAGAAGGAGAGTGACGCGTCTATGGCTGCACAACCTGCGATCAATAGACGGAACATACCTCGTTGGAACCTGTGAGAGGTCCATTGCCAGGGTAGGCAAAGAAACTATGTACAAGCATGGACGCGAGCAACCGCCTCTCGGACTGGAAGCGATCCGCGACGGGCTGTCCGAAGATCAGATGGCTAAAAATGAAGAGGTCAGCTACTCTCATGCATTATATCTGCATTTCTCTACCGTACCTCAGACGCAGATAGTACTTTCTCCGATGTACCTAACGAGAGCGGCTGCGTTGTTGATTATATTCGGCGCTCGCACGGAATCTCACCCTTTTCCGATTGGCTTGACTCTCTCCCATCTGTTCCGGACGTCGTGACTGGCCTCGACTACCAAGACTTTACATCAGCAACGTTCTCGTTGACATTGGAGCGGTGTCTGTACTACGACACCACCTTGATGATCCTAGTAGGCGCTTCGGCATTGGTGCACTCTACATATTTCTGGGTGTCATATAGTCCTGTGGAGTGAGCAGTTCGGTCCTCCTCGCATTCCTGGCGCGCACGATCCGGAACGTACTCCATGGATGGGTCTGTAGATTTATTGGTTCAACCTCTGAAATTCACGACCTTCAACATGGTACTCACAGAGATCAATCCGAGAAGGGGTCCGTTGCCAGTGTAGGCAAAGAAACTATGTGCAAGCATGGACGCGAGCAACCGCCTCCAGGACTTCACAAAAAGCGCGGCACGTACCCCACCGAGGTGATGGGCCGCTCCGAGGCCATGCAGTCGCCGAGTGCCGGATCAACGATCGTGAGCTACAGATCGCCATGTGTCCTGGGATAGATCGTGGAACGCGAAGGTGCAGATCGTGGAACACACGTGCGAGGTGCGTGAATTGCGGTGTATTTGGAGGGTGGTGCATGGGGCTGGGCAATGGGTCAAAAGGCAGTGGAGGCAATACCGGTATACCCATACCTCGATATCTTACTTCGCTTCTTTGTTCCCAATCCTCCTCTATTCTTTTGGCAGGGATCCATTAACAGGATGGCGGCGATACGCGATGCGGCAAGGAACGCCTATCTGAGGGTGCGCAGGCAAGGAGTCGACGCACAGGAGGAGTCGGCCCTGGAGGTCCCCGCATCGAATCCTGGGCTACTCCACGTCCTACACGGACACACCAGCACAGTATCGTCTCTGGCGTTTGTTCCGAGCACTGACCTTGTCGTGTCTGGGTCCTGGGATGGCAGCTGCAGGGTTTGGAGTGCCAACAAGGGTCGGGAAGTAGGTGCGCAGATGAAGAACGGGGACCAGGTGAGGGCAGTCGCTGTCTGGGTTGACGGGGAGATAGTGGCCCATGGTGGAGATGATGGAAGGATCATTATATGCGGTTTGGGTACTAGAAAGGAGATAATCGACTGGGACACGGGGCACGGAAGGGTCCTCTCGCTGTCATTCTCTAGTGATGGAAGACTGGCCAGTGGACATGAAGATGGGAATGTCGTCGTCTGGAACCCATCGACAGGCGCTCCTACAGCTGGTCCATTCAAACTTTACGCCATCTCCGTCGCGTTCTCTCCATCTGGTGACAGAATTGCCACTGGTGGTGCTGATGGAACAATCCGAGTGGTGTACAGCCACTCGGGCGAAGACGTCATCCCGGCAATTCAAGCTCACTCCGACTATGTGCTTTCGGTGGTCTGGTCACCAAATGGGCAGCAAATCATCTCCGCAAGCGACGATCGCACCATCAAGTTTTGGAATTCCTCTGACGGCTCCTTACTCGCGACATGTCAAGGACATACACACTACGTCTTCTCAATCGCCATCTCGTCTGATGGCGAGGTACTCGCTTCAGCATCATGGGACAAAACTATTCGCCTATGGTCCACGGC
>KN839838.1:225053-252617 GCA_000827185.1 Hydnomerulius pinastri MD-312
CAGTCGGAAACAACGAACGCGGACAACAACGCGGAGCCGAATTGGCTAGATGTAAGTAGTCACCTCATTGTCACACGGAGCAAGCAGCTAACATTTGACGCAGCAACCTGCAGTACTGGATGCGTCGGATAATGGAGCAGGGGGTTCTCACTATGCTCGCGGCGGAGCTTTCTGGGCGGGCATGAAGGTGCGTCATTAGTTGCTTGTACAAGGCTCGCACTGATCATTCTGCTTGCACGTGCAGGACTCGCTTTCCGACCCCCCTATCAAAGGCAAGGGAAAACAGAGAGCTGACGAAGCGATGTCATCGGACGATCTCGACGCACCCGCTAAGCGTCGCCTCTTGGGGCGCGTCAATCTCAAGGGGCTCAAGGCCATCAAAGGCATCTCTAAGCCTTTCAAGTCCGCTCGTGAGCGCAAGAAGATACCCCTTCCCGTGCAATCGTCGTTGCCGACTCCTCCCGCGACACCATCGGGACCCCCCATGACATCGACGAAACACCTTGAGGCGCGCCCGATGACTCCCGTTCCGTCAACGACGTCTCCCGAGGGTACAAGCACTCAGACCTCCGGCGCGGGGCCTAGTAGACATGGTCTGAGTTTATCCCCAGGCTCGTGGACACGATCACGCCCACGACCGCCGCCAATTCCAGTGCACGAAATTGCGGCAGCCCGTCCCCATGATGTACGTCACCTTCATTCTCTCACGCGAAACATCACCTCACATTCTTCCCCGCAGTATGTTGCTGTCGGTGAAGGCCGCCCTTCTCCGGCTAGAAGAAAGTTTCCACGCCGCTTGAAGCCGTCGCCAGACAACAAACCCTGGCACAAATACGCGCTGAAGATCAAAGAGAAATGGGACAAGAAAGCTGCCGAGGAGTCTGACTCGGACGAGGATAGCAGTGATCGGGCCGCCTCAGTTGCACCACGAGGAAAGCGCAAAGCATCTCCGAGTCCCGCTCAGCCCCCCTGTGGATCGGACTCAGGAACGGCGCCGACGGATTCACAGCAAGGCGCGCGAAGTGCTGGACATTCCGCACCCCCTCGCGCATCCTCCCAACCTGAATCTAGCGACAGCGATTCTTCGGAGTCTGTGGAGTCTTTCTCGGAAATGGAGTTGTTCTGCATGTGGTTTTGTCGTTCAGAGCCTAGACCCGCTGGAGATTGAGGGAGTAGAACTCCATTTCGTATACCTTGTTATGCTGCGTGTTTACAGTACTTGTAGATTGGATTTCTCGTGGTCATCTTTTCCTTAGGACCAAGATCGTTACTATTGTGTCTCTACTCTTTCGTATTTAGTCCTTCACATCACAGCCTCATCTCAGATATGATCGATGAATCTTCCCGTTAGCCTGGCAGACGAATCCTCAGCGACAGCTAACACTACCGGCGCCTGCATCAACATCGGTATCGTCAGACATGTAGATCAAAGGGTGCCAGTGAGGGCTCGCAGCAAATTACCGATTTGTGGATGGCACAGCCACCTTGCCGAACTGATGATACTACTGATTCATTGCCAAGGTCCACCTGGCAGGCTGGCACGATCTTTAAGCTACTCATCAAGGACATTGCGTCTCAAAAGATGGGCGGCAAACCACCTCGCGCATCCGTTGCGCCCAAGCTTCGATCAAGCAAACAAGACGGTAAAAAGAACGCCGTCAAACAAGCCGCGAAAAAGAAACACAAGCAATGGTCCAAAGACAGATCAGAACGTGCCAGGGAGGTTCTCGATCGTGACGCTGACGTTTTGTACAATGTACGTTTGGCTCTTCCTGATAATTGGTACTTGCTTTGATCTTATCGTGTCGCATATTAGGTCTTAGGGAGCCATAACGTGGCGCCGATAACGGCCCCTCAGGCTGACTCTGTCCTCACATTGACGGAAAGCATCCAGAGTTTGGGGAAATGAGGAGGCCCTTGGGAGATACCTCCAAGGGCAGGAGAGTAGCGGGTATCAGCCTCCCTACGTCGTGCTCTAGGCAGCATATGGGCTGAGGCCGTCCTCGAAATTCCGCGACTGGCCCGTCGCGCTTTCCGCTATCCCTCCGTCAGAGTGCGTCCTAGCACGTTTCGTTCGATGTCTCGGATGGCCTGACATGTCCTCGAAAGATCGTCCAACATAGCAATGTTTACATTCACGGTGTTACGAGTATACATGTAGGAATCAGTGGGAGGGTCAGTCAAGGTAGCACTAAACTAAAAAAAAACCTTTGCAACTCGTGAAATGAAGAAAACAACCATCTCAAAATCATGCCATAAAAGCATACACACAACAGATCCACAACGAAAGAACGAAGACAAAGAAACAACAATCCAATCCAATCCACCCTACTTATCCGCGCCCACCTCACATATCCTCATAATGCGCCTTGGGCGAACTGATCGAAAGCTTGCCCTGCTGCTTTCGCTGTCTTAGATTCTTCACTTCCGTATTAATGAGATCACGAAGTCGCTCGAGATCCAGACTTCGCTCAGCTCGCGAGCCCATCAACACGTTCCGCCAGATTCCAGCTGCGGCGACCGAGTTGTCGATGTTGAGCTGCATGGGGCGGTGAAGGCGGACCATCTTTTGCATGAGGTGGTCGGGGTTTGCGTAGATCGCGCCGGGCCAGGCAACTCGGATTGCGAACCACCAACCGAGGGGCTATCCCAAAGTCAGCACATGGGAGATTATAGAGTAGCAAGCTACTTACTCGACCATCAGGGAGTGTACGTTCCGGGTATGAGTCGTACGTCGTCAGCGCACCATCAGGCAGCGAGAATCTACATCCCAACGTCAGTCCCTACTCAGTGTCACATCCAACGTAAGAATACACACCTATGCACGACCCAATGATTCGCATCCGAACGATGCTTCGCAAGTACAACAATCAGCCTCGGCGCACCCTCAAACCCAAACGGTGCCCAAAGCTCCCTCAACATCCCGCACGCATCTCCATGACGTCCATTAAACACCGCCGTGCTAATCGCATCCGCCATGTTCGGGGGTACGAACAACCTATCTACCCTTCCCCCCGGCGTATCCGTCATACGGCTCCTCACATAACGTTTGTACGTCTGTGTCGACCATATGCTCAGCGCAACCTCATCGACTTGTTGACCGCGCGTCGTACTGGTGAGTGCAGCGTCGATCTCACTCATAGGCCAGATGATAGCCCAACTGAGCAAACGTTGGTGGATGCGCTGCCAAGGAGGCGGAGTAAGATCACCGCTATAGTCATTCCCAGAGGGGTTCCAGAGCTGAGAACTCTGCGAGGGTACCATATCCCGTCGACTTCCTTCTTGAGGGATAGGCGGCAACGGAGGAGAGGCCGGTCGTCGGTCGGTGTAGTTCCCGCCGTCTGGAATCTCGGGGAGACCGGATTCGGTGAACGCGCCTTGGCCTTCTTCATACTCATCCTGATCGTCTCGGGCGACTTCCCACGTCTTGTGCGTGACCGCAGACTGACTTCCACCAGGCTTCACCCTCAACTTGTAAAGCTCCTCTTCAAGGAACTGTTGCCCGGGCGAGTCATCTCGATCGCTATTCATGAACGCGCTGATGCCACGCGTCTCCGTAATAGTCGCAGCACCGAACCGCTGAACCACATCCTCGCCAGTCGTATACTCGTCGTCTGCGCCGGAGCAACTAACATAAACATCAACCCATCAAAAGTACAACGAGCGCACTCACCAATAATCTCAGTCTCGTTAGCCTGGTACATCGACTCTGCCATCGTACCCGTCACCTGCGTATTGATGTTGACAGTCTGCGTACGGGGCGTCTGGCCACACTGATCGCCTCCCTCCGTGTACTCAGTTTCCCCTCCGCCCCCGCGGTATTGTTGCTGCCGTGAATCAGAGGACTCGGCGTATGATTGCTGACTGCGCGGAGGCATGGAGGCGTTCAGGGATTGAGGGCTTAAGACGTCGAGACGTTCGTGCATTTTGATCATCCCGTTGATGAGTTCCTTGGCCCATTCAGGGGGTTCTTGCTGGAGTGGGTGTCAGCATGCAGCTGATGGTTACAGGACGCCTCAGTGTAACTTACTGAGTCAAGAGGTTCATAGTCTGCATCGAGATGGACACTTGGATCATGGTCATGGTATGACTTCCGGTATTCCTTGATCGACTTCGACGCGTTGTCAGCCTTCTGTCAATGAAACATGTGCAGAAACGACAAGACACACCTCAGCATCATACTTCATCCCGAGCCTCTTCACGCGCTGTCTGACCGCTTTCCTCAGCGCTTTCTTGACGATTTCATGGGTATTGTTGTCGTCCATCTGATGAAGCAAGACGCACAAATCCATATCATGGAAGTGCGAGTGCACAATATCAGTCTCCAGCGCGCTCGGTGCATACGATGTACGATTCCCAGCACCCCTCGAAGCAAGCGCCTGCGCAACCAGCTCCTCCTCCGCTTGATTAAGCGAGAACGAGGGCGAGTGCGGGCGGGAAGGCGTAGGCGTCACTATCTCGCCCTCCTCCACATGCGTCTGTGATCGCTGCGAGCGAGACTGGTGCGAATGATGAGAGTGGTGCGAATGTTGTGAATGGTGCGATTGATGGGTATGCTGTGTGTGTTGTGTATGGTGCGACTGATGCGAAACATGGGACATTTTGCTCCCTCCGCCATTCATCTGCGAGTTCACCTGAGACACCGCTTTCTGCGTTTGAGCAGCAGCGGACAAAAGGTCTTCATTTGTCGCCGCGTGGCGGTACGGCGAGAAAGGACGGCTCTGATGGGAAGGCGACATTGGGCTCCCAGCGTTACTCATCGGGCCACCACGTCTCGATGCTGCACCCTCGACATCGCTCATAGCCGTGCTAACCACCGGCCGATTCTTTTCCGCTTCCCTCTCCGCCTTCTCGGCTGCTTTGCGAGCTGCCTTGAAAGGAGCCTGGCTGGGTGAATCAGAGGGCGAAACGCTTGGGGCGCGCGGGCGGTGAGAACGCGGTGAGCTGAGGAGTTGCGTCGTACGCCCCGAAGGACTCAAGAGTGTACTAGGCGGCAAAGGCGGATATTCAGTGCCAGCACGAGACTTGGAGCCGGCGCGGGACCGCCGGGAAGGTGACATGGGCGCCTCCTCGGGAGCAGCGCTACGTGCCGTTGGAGCTTTGCTTGGCGCCTTCTGCTGTTGAAGAGACGCGCATCAGTCACATGTCGCACACCTCGAGATCGGAACTAAACAGTGAAAAAAGCATACCGTGCGCCCAGTAACAGTCTCACGAGACTCGCTCTCGACAGCGGAGATTATTGACTTCTGTGACTTGTACTGTGCACCGCTCACTTGTGAGGGCGATCGGCGTGATTGTGATTTCGAACCACTGGGGGTGGAGGGAGGCTCGACATTGATATGCAATGGGGCCGTTACTGGTGAAGCCACAGACATGGGAAGAGGGACTCTAGCACCAGTCAATGGTGTGGCATTATAATGTGGCTACAAAAACAAGAAGCATAATGTGGCGTCAGCACGACCATTTAGCCCACAATGCGTAGCAAGTGGTAACCAGCGCTCCGCAGGGCAAACGTACCTCCCATGAATTACCCCAGTGAGGTCCCCCGTTATGAGAGGCATGATCTGGCAAAGGCCCGAAATTGCCAAAGGAAGGGCCCGAGTCGAACGACTCATAACGTGGACCTGGGGGATCCTGAGGACCAGGTTCATGCTGGCAGCACGGGGTTTTCAACACCGCGGGAACGCCAAAAGAAGAAAAGAAGAGGACAGGGAGTGAGACTTACCATTCCAGATTGACCACCGACAGAAAGTTCGGTTTTGCGACCGTCCTGGATGTTGGATTCTACGTCGTCAATATCATCTTCATTGCCAGCAGCGCTGCGTCTCGAGGATGGCAGTGCAAGGTTTGGAAAGCCCGTGGAAGTAGGCGATCCGAAAGTCTGTGATTCCCGGAGGCCTTCAAGGTATAGTAAAACTTGATTCCGAACACAGTCAGACTTTGGCCAAATCGGTGGACTGGACAAGGGCTTACCTTTCTCATTGGGAGCTACAAGTTAGGAGAGGAAGAGACGATGAGCTTACCGCGCGTCTCAAATCAAGAATTTACGAACCTGGTGTGCTCGAACGGAGAAGAATGGGTCTTAGGGATTCCGAGGGAGCTTCGGCGAAAGACATGTTGAAAGTTGTGAATGTAAATATAAAGATATAGCAAGATGTAGTTCCGAATTTTGAAGCAGTTTAGGTATCGCTGAGGTTGTTAGAAAAAGTTCAAAGACACGTTTCGGTTAGGTTATGAAGGGGATTGCGCAGAGATTTGAGGAAAGTTTCGGGACGGGAAGTTGACGGGAAGTAGAGATACAGATATACAAAATGAAATGCAACGATCTGCCTCATGGCGAGTGCATGCATCGAACATACTACAAATAATGTCAAACATCCTTGTCATTGTTCACAACACTGGACAACCACAACAACTCCCATTGTACTGCCGTACATATTGCGTACACCGAGGACCTTACTATTATCCTCTGCAAGCGGGCTGTTTATGATCCTGGGTATGCTCGACACTCTTAGCCAAACCAATATAATAGCATGGGCGGTCGCCTATGAATCCCCAAGCTACCTATGCCCACTTAGTCGCAAGTCATTATTGTGGTCGGAGGTCTCCACCATCCATAGTAATCTTTTATCAACGTTCAGCTCAACGCATCAGCGTTATGCGGTCGCGGCAGTTGGCATTTCACAAGTCATGAAACGTAAACATCAAGGGGAACCTTCTTGATGTGCCAACCCTTTCCTCAGCCACCGTCTGCGAAGAGGCTTGCGCACGAACGACCAGATGCCGCTGGGCCAGTGAAGGCGCATCTTCCTTCCAGCTGCGTCGTGTGGATTCCAGGAATACCCCGTTTACCGTTTCTGTGAACAGATGTTCCACTATAGTAACCTGGCGTCATGAAATCTAAGATATTTAATGGACTGTCCCGTTTAAACCACCGGATCACAAGCCCAACATAACCTTGCCAGGTAGAATGGTAGACAATCTTTCAAATGAGGATCGCCACTCATGCAATCCGTGCGATGGGCCCGGCGGGTCGCTATTGCTGTAGGGGCAGCGCTCAGCAGCCAGCACCGCAACCACACGAACAACTAGGTGTACAAGCCTGGCTATACACCCCGTTTAACGGTACTTCGACCACACCTGCGGTTCTGTGGTTCTTTTCACACTGCGGCGCAAGCTATCCATACCCTGTATCGGTGTGTCTCCAGAAAGTAGATGTGACCATCGAACAGGTATCGAAACGACATGCGAAAGAGTTGATTCGCGTGTGTGACGAGAGTGGGGGTGATCATAGTACGGGTTTGGCTAGCTAGTAGCTGGTGATATCAGATGATCCACTTTTTCGTGATGCGGCCTATGATCCGCGTATGTAGATTCATCGGGTAAAAGTCAGTGAGAGCTCAGACTGTGACTCCATTCACGCGCAGCGCTCGATGTGACTGGTAGGCTTGGGTACGTTTCAGTTACTGCGGTAGGTGGTGGAGAGTTGGCGTGACTCCATTAAGGTTGTCCAACCCCGGGGCTTCGGAATCAATGTGGTGCCTGCCCCTCACAGTGACGGTTAATATCGGAGTATAAGTATTCTTCCTCCGGAGTCAAGACGAGGCCGCCGTTTGTAGCATGTACTATTAGATAAGTCTTGATGTTCGATTAAAACAGTCGCAGTCTGACAGTCGGGCTGTCCCACTCGTCCCACTACAACGCCGGAACACAGCACTCTGAGACGGGTACCTGAGATGTGACTGCGGGGTTGAATCGGGCGGAATGGAATTATCCGAGCGGGCTTTGTATCTATTTTGACGTGTGTTTGAGTGTGATGTATAAAGTGCAACGTGTCCTATCGACGTGTCCTTTGCAGCTTTTTTCCAGCAGCCACGTCCCAACTGCGTTTTACGACAAAGAATATGCGCAGCGACATTTCACAATATTGTTATTAGGCTCAAACAATCTTTATATCTCCTCACATTACCCCACTAACGAACACGACACCGTACAACACACCGTCTGTCTACGTACTACAATCTAACGTGGTACAATGCCTGCCTCATCATCCCAACAAGCTGGCTTTGTCGACCCTTCCTCCCTTTCCCTCCCCTCTTCTTCCCTCAAACGCCCTGCATCCCCCTCTTCTTCCCGTGCTGACTCACCAGACGCACCCTCCGTCGATGAGCCTACCCGCAAACGCCCCCGCTCTGCCGTAACACCCGAAGAGCGCAAAGAGGCCCGTGCACACCGCAACCGCATCGCAGCACAGAACTCTCGTGACCGCCGAAAGGCTCAGTTTTCCTTGCTCGAGCGCAGAGTCGCAGAACTCGAAGAGGAGAACAGGCGTCTCCGCGCTGGTGTTCCTACCAGTCCATCACCATCTGCATCCAGCGTCTCAGAACCTGAGGTCGCTACCATCGAGCACGAGCTAGAACAGCAGCGCAAACGAGCAGAGGAACAACGGGAACGCGAGAATGAAGAGTTGCGTGAACGTATACGCACACTCGAGAAGGGATATGAGGCTGTGGTTCGCGCGCTGGGAGCCCAAGGCAACACCCCCTCTGCCTCTGCTAGCATCCCCACACCACCTGCAACAAGCCCAGCACCCATCCTCTCATCAGGTCGTCCAACATCTCCATCACAAGCAGTCTCCCCAGCTGCACTTGAGTCCTCAGGTCCCTCGGCTTCATTGCCTCACGCAACGTCTCTCTCGCTAACCCCCATCTTCCCCCTCTCACCCGCCCCTACACACTCGACGCTCGTCGACAGTCCAACAATGTTCGGCAGCGACTCCCTCGAGTTCCCTCTCTCTCCCGCCTTTTCACTCTCCGATCTCACATCAAGCTCAACGACAACATCACTCGCCTCACCTAAGGAGCCACTCGACCTCTCCCTAGCTAACCACGCCCCCACTCGCCACCTAGCACGGGTGGCGACCACCGCCGTTCATTCGGCGGTGTCCCTGCAGCGGGTGGGCGGCGAACGGATAGTGACGGGACCGGCGAGGGCGACAAGGTGTTCGGCAGTGGTGCGATTGAGGTGGGTCATATAACTACGTGTTTGTACGTACGTGATTTGACATTTTGGATATTGTGCAGCTCGAAGACGAGGCAGACTCAGACGCCGTCATCACGCGTCTGTTCGCAGAGATCCTCGCGTCGCCGCCGACTGGCACTAGCGCTCTTCCAGGCACTGTCTCTTCGTCAGAAGACACGCCCAGCGCGGAGATGCTGAGTACGAGTCACACCCACCCTGAGACCTCTTCCCTCCCTTCTTCAGGGCTGGGACTTCGTATGAGTGGAATCGACACAGGCGACTGGGCGGAACAAGTCCGTGCTGAGATGGAGATGGAGAGGCTTTTGGAGATGTTGCCCGCTGTGGGTGATATCTCCTTGATGGCACCAACGGATGCGGGGTTGTCATTGGGCGTCAACCTTGATGTCGATATGGATTTCTCGAGTGCGCTTGCGTGGGATGGGGTCAGTGTTTTCTGATCCCCTTCTCTCGTCATTCAATGCGGGCGCACATCGGGATCCCATCGATCGCGCTTCGCGAACCAATCCCAAAACCAGTAGACGCAGCTCGACGCTGTAGCCTACGAATCCCATGCATCTCTAAGGCCACCTCTATGCCTTTTCCATCATCAAGCATTTCCATCTCTCATCATCATATCGGACTCTATCAACATGTTTACCCGGATCGATCTCTCGCCTCTGTTCTTTATCTATTCCATTACTCTACCTTGTTATATTGGTCTCTCGGTCTCATACTCGTCTCTCTCGTCTTCATATTTTTTTTTGACTTTTTTTTAGCATCGGGTTGTTCGTTTTGTTCGCTGGATCATTCGCTTATACGTACACCTTCCCTCTCCCTCTTCATCCCCACCCCTCCTACCCTATAGCCCAACCACGAACATCCATTCTCCGCATTCCCCCACCCCCACCCGAATAATCCCCCCGATGCAGTCCTCCCACGCCCGTTCCTTCCCACTCGTTTCTCCCCGAAAGGGTTTGATGAAATGGGTGGTCTGGGACGTGGTGCTGGTGAGCGCTTGGGTTACGGATTTTTTCGGCGTGTGGTCCGGTTTGGTGAAGTGAGCGCTTTGGTTTTTTCGTTGATGGTTGGTTGAAACCTCCAATGGGTTTGGGGGGATTTTAGGTCTTCGGGCCTTAGTCTACGTATTCGATGACTGGTGAGGGATCGTGTGTACTGTACCTGTGGTCTTGCGAATGGAATGATCGTCTTTGATGTCTCATTTCCTGTGTGATATCGTGAGCTAGCTCCTCCCTCGAAGAGGCGCGAGACTTGACGTTCGTCGCAGTGTATCATGTACGTGGTGCATGGCTAGCGCGCCATGCGCGTCGCCTGATGATCGCTTGATAACATCCGACAGACAAGTACGCAGCCAAAGGCCCATCGAACCAGCTGGTGGATTAGCCCATTAAATACCCAGGAAGTGGTGCCCTACTGGGCAAATCCACCGCCGATTTGGACTTCGTCGAGTGCAAGGAGAAAGTCTAAGATATCTAGATGCGCTGCATTGGATCTTTATCATATGGTATATGTTGACCCCATTGACGCAGCCTCAGTCTGACCCAAGGTCAATCAATTGACGCCGTCGGAAGGTCAAGCGGTCAATACTGACCTTTTACAACACTGTACATCGTAGCCTGCGAAGTCATCGGTGGAATCAGTCGAGATCAGAGTCGTCGGGCCAATGATAATGCCGTTGATAAACAGCACGTTGTGCTGCTCCTTTTGATTAGGTCCATGCCTACGAAAAGGGACAAGACTTTCTAGCGCCAAGTTCACTGATTGCAAAGCATGACGATCACAACGGTGGATAATCGATCGCCTAGTTCACATCTCTTTGGGGATGGAGTTCTAGTTTTTCAGCAAGATACAAAAATGTGCAAGGACACCTCTACCTCCTCCGAGTTCGGAATGTTTCGTCGCCCCCAAAGCACCTTCATGAGTCATGACAAACTCCACCTTGCTCCCCCCGTGACCTCGCGCCGGTGACCCCCTTCCAAGTCTTACTTCATCTCCTCATCTTCATCATCCTCGTCCTCACCCTCGGGCTTGAGTCCAGCCTTAGCGAGTGCTTCGGCGGATGTATAATCCACTTTCTTGCCTCGTGTGCGCCGGCCACCTGATATGATCGCGGAGGGGTCGATTTCGGGGTCATCGTCGTCTTCCGAAGCTTCTTCTTCGTCCTGTGGTGTCGGATATGAGATTACGTGCGCAAGGAGCGGAAGAAGCGGGTGGGTGGTATTATGTCATAAGGAGGAGCGAAGGGGGGTATATGTGGGTGGTTGTGGGCGGTTGAATTGGAGTGTTACTTACCTCTTCCATTTCTTCGTCTTCGTCTTCCTCATCTTCGTCGTCCTCTTCGTCTTCTTCCATGGAAACGTCGGCAGGAGCGACGTCCTTGCCCTTTCCTTTTCCTTTTCCTTTGCCCTTGCTCTCGGGAGAGCTGGCTGCACCAGCGCTCTTGTTACCCGCAGGTGATCTAACAGAATAATCAACAGTTCAATCACAGACATCCTTTGAAAACCCCCCCCCCCAAAAAAAAAAAACTCACCCAGCAGCAGTAGACATTCTCTCGTTCAATAAGTAACGCCGATAATTAAAAAACAGAAACGCGTTTCGGAAAACAAGCGTGAATGAGGATGGAAAGAGGCGACGCGTTGGCGATGTTTGGACGTGTTGACGCGACATGTGATCGGTTGAAGCGGAGTCAAAAATCGGTGTGGGGATGCCAAGCCCATCGCGGGTGGCATGGCATCACCCCCCCTCGAAGTTCCCCTTCCCTTGGCTCGCAATCTGATTGGTGTTCCCGTTCGCGCTCGTTGCACATGTATTCCCTCGCGACCTGTGTTACTTTAGCACGGACCGTGGAGGACCGGCGCGAGAAACCGAAAATGTTTCACTTCTTGTCGGACAATGTGATCGGGCGATGTGACAATGGTGAAGAGACTGCTCTCTGACGCAACTCGACTACGTATTGGGACCGCGGGGGAGTGTGTATTGTGCATTCCGAGTCGGGGGATGGAAAGCACCTACATAGATTATGGAGGATGTTGACGTAAATGAACTCATACTTTGAGTTTGAGTTTGGGGCACTAAGTAGGGGTCATCTTATAGCCCATCACCGCGGAACGTATATACCCAGGCATGGCATAGCATAGATGAAAAGAGGGCTGTGTTTCAGTTACTGATTGTACTAGAGATTGTCGCGCATAAAGATACGCAGAACAAGGTATCTCGTCTTGGGCTGGACAGCATGGAACGCACATAGCGGTGACGAGATGCTGTAGAGACTGACATGATGGCGGCGACCGAGAATGAGGGAATGAGAACGTAGAGGGGTCCGGCCGCTGAGAATGTTCTGTCGGGTTTTCTATAATGGTCATTAGTTTTTGGAAGAATGGATTGTACGGTAGTACGTGGAATATTCCATGAGGAGAACGTCTCATGATCTGAACTGGCGATGAGTACGGGGAGGGGGGTGTTCATGCAAACCATTTAGTGTGAAATCTCCCGAGTATCGGCCGGAGAGGGTGCCATTTGAAGTGAGGAGACCGAATGACAGGCATTGTTGAAGCCGAGAATGATGGGGTTGCGTGGTTAGCGAGCTGGTGCCTTTTTGCGTGGACGAATTGTTGTCGAGGGTGATACTAAGCGAAAGGTGTTATTAGCCTGGTAATTGGTCCTGGCCATGGTAATCTTTTGGTAAACACTGGTTATACTTAGGACACCCGACCCAGGTTCTATCAGTACTTACTGCCGGGATAGTAATAGGGCAGCTGTTAGCGAATAACGACACCATCCAGCGAACAACGACCTGTATCACTGGTTGCCGGTTATAGCTGCTTTGGAACAAGAAATAACTGTCTCCACCCAGCTGAAACGCATACCAGCGCCCTTGTCACGCTTCTTTCCCCATACCTGCTCTAATGCATCGAGCGCTTGTCTCGCTCTCAATCGGCGACTCAGACAAGCCGACAAATTCTCCCTACGTTCCTCCCCCAATCCAGAGGCTCTCTCTCCAGGCTTCCACTGTCTTTTCATTAGCAAAGTCTCCCTCCGTATCCGATCCGTCTCCCTCAGCGATCCGCTCCTCATCACAAGGCAGCCCGGCTGCTTTACCGGGTCCAAACAGGGCACCTTCTACTACTATCACTGCGTCCTGCTCGCAGTCTCCTTCCGCTGGTCCTTCCTGTCCAAGGGCCTCAAATATCTTCCCTTATCTTCACCGTCTCGAAATCGTCGACGACATGGCATCCCGTAACAAAAAGCGCCCACTCCTTGACCTCAAGCTCTCCTCCCAGTCTTTCCTTGATGCCGTTGCTACGGACCTGGCTTCAGAGAAACCTCTCTATTCTGTAGAGACTGTTGGTTCTTCGACTACGATATGGCGCTCAGACCCTTGGGATGGGTCTGCAAAGATTGCGGACATACGCTGGCCCAAGGAACTCCCTCTCAAAGGTAAGGGCCGGGATAATACCCACGGCGCCCTCCTCCAAATGAACGGCTCTCGGTGGAAGGAGAGTACCAATTTTCTCAAGTATGGAAGTTTGGGCAGGTATGTTCTTTACTATTACTAGGATCCTTGCTGTGATGGCAAGTTGCTGAGCTGGATTGCTGATATTTGCTGTTATCAGCTCCCGAAAATTTAACATACCTCATCACCCACATGCTCTCAAGTGGAAGCGATCAGGTAGCGTGTACCAGGTACGTATCCGAATCCTTCCTGTCATATCCTTCCCATTATCTGACTTTTTTTGGCGGTAGTGTATGACAGCGACATGTAAAGGTCCCGTGGCTACGCTAGAATCATTCGATGATGATACAGCACCCAAGCTCAAGGTATATGAGACGTTGGGCAACTTCCACGAATCTGTGCCCCAGCTAGACCATGCTGGTATATCACTATCACTCCTCGACCACCTCTTCGTTACTGCCCTACTACTTGTCACTGAACCGGAGGATTGGATGACTATCTCTCGCAACCCGATGTTCTTCGAGAATCACTCGACCGACGCCCTCTCTCGCCCCAAGTCCACTTCCGCCAAGACACCCGCTTCCGCTCGTCAATGGAGAAAGATCATGTATGGAGAGCCCCTTTATCCCTCACTCAAAACCCCCGCATTCGACAAGGGCGCTGTTGCCTCCCGCGGAGAGGATGCGGACGTCCTCGACATATCCGAACCCGCACAACTCCCGACGTCAATCCAACAATGGCGTAAAATTGTATATGGGGAACCTCTATACCCCTCCCTGCGCCCTCAATCCGCAGATGGCCTCGATATCCCACCACGGCCTAATACGGCCTGGGACACGGCTAGCATCTCATCTGAGTCAGCGTACTACCCTGCGACTCCATCTTCGGCCCCATCCACGGGGTTCTACGATGCTTCATCACTATTTGATGAGTCAGAGCGGACCGTTCCACGGATTAGCACGGAGAACAATAGACGTTATACTTCGCCGTTGTCATACTCCCCTGCACCCGTATCCCCTATGCCATCTTCGGAATGCATGCCTCTATCTTCACACCCTTCATCGTCACCGCGCGCCGGTGGCCGCCGGGAGTTGCCCGCTCCTCCATCTTCGTATAACCCCCCACCGTCAACTCAGCCCTGGCTACATCGCTCACGATCGTCGCCTCGATTATCTCCAGCGACAACAGATCATAAACGCTGGATGACCGAAGACGGTGTTCGAATACCATCCACTTTCGATGACCAAGACGACCCAGCCGAGTCAAGCCCGCGCAATCGTGCACTATCATCGGGCTTCAGTATCCGACGGAGACAGTTGCCAACCATCCCCCCACCACGTGCCTCGACTGTCCAATCTCCCCCAGCTCAACCTCGCCCACACAGCGAGAAGCGGCTATCACAGACACAACGCACGCTACCGCCTACACCCGGTCCCATCTCTCGATCGCCGTCAGCCACGGGGCATCGTCATGCACAGTCGCATTCACAAGCAACGCCCTCTCAACCTCCTACAACATCTACACCAGCGCGGCCGTCAACAGCAAACCATGCATCGTCTGCGACAACCACACAAGGAGATGCAGCTGCGCAGGGCCGACGACAGCGGCATGAGAAGAACCCAGATGAATTGGTCAACTGGATGCGGAACGTTACGCGGGCACATCATCGGAGAGTGCTTGAGGGAGAGGACCAGGAGCGGCCTGTTGGTCCTGAGGATCCTATCTACGAAGCTCCACCTCCGGCGTACAATGCTATCGATTTCTCTACGCCTCCACAGGCTCGCTCACCAGCGGGTGCCCACAGTTGATCTCCTCTTCCCTTGCTTCATCAATTCTCTTGTCGCTATTATCGTACGTGGCTTCTTAATTCAAATCGATATATTGCTACTTTCTGTTCTTTGATCTTGCTGGGGACTGGGTCCTTTCCATTGCATGTTCGCCGCTCACTGTTTCCATATCTTCTCATCACTTCTACAAGCCATACAGTCCATGTTTTAATTCATTTCATTTCATCTTCATCTTCACATCTACCCGTAACATACATACATCTAGCACCTTCACTTTCTTGTTCTCGAACCCAATTTTCACCCCTTGCACTGCCCACCATCCACTGCCAGGCCGGATATGCCAGCGGAAACGTTCCCTCGTTGACTCTTTTTTGTTGTTAGTTTCTTTGTTCCCCTTCTCCCTTGTCTCAGATACCAAGAAGCAGTACAGCAACGACCCTTCCCGTAATCTCCTCCTCCCTTGTTCTTCATTCATTGCTTCGTGTTCCTCATAGCTACTAACCCATTTTATCCTCTCCACTCCAAAAAGGAACCCGCAAACCCACTCTCGAACCGTGCTATTACCTACATACATTACAAGTTTGAACGCATACTTACAATTGTCGCCTGTACGCATAGATGAGAGGTATACTCTGAAATACAAGTACTCGTTAACACGATCTGGCGGTTTTTGATGTTGCATCAGTTGATCGGGTTCGCAGTGAGAGGACCAGGAAGTATCAGGGGCGAAGCCAAGAGGACATGGATACATGGTAGCGGGGCCACACGCACATCTGCTCCGCATCTGTCATAAGTTCACATGAGGAGAAGAGAAGTGGTCGATCGTTGGCATCCTCCTTGTGGTAGCATACTGCCTCGTGCAATATGTGCACCCAGGTACCCGCGTAGCTTTACGCCTTTTGCACGTTTATCAGTGTGGCCAGGTGGCAATGATATCGGCCATGATGATGATGATGATGATGATGATGATGATGATGAGACTCATCATTGGCCATGGCTAGCCAGTACTAGTGCCGACATTCCGAGCCCAGCTGCTTCTCAGTGCCTCGACAAACCTGGACTTGGCACAATTCGAACGCGATCAAACATGTTGCTCTCAAGCGGTCCAGTACTTGGTCCAGTAGCTGAAATCCCTTCGTCACTAGGCGCAACTTGAATGAACGCGGGGTCCCGTCGCACGAAAAGGCCCCGGAAAATTTGCGGCAATCGGGCCAGTGGAGAACGACAAACGAGGTTCACACATCCCAGGCGACCGACTTGGAAGGTCGTCACGGCCGATGCCCCCGTATCCATGTCTGTCCATGCTATGTCGGCGTAACTGACCAGCGTCCATCCGTGTCTTCACACTAACGTTCCCAACGGACAGCCTTTGACCCAACTTTGACCGCTTTAATTTAACCTCTTTATTATATCTCTACCTGGCTGGCACTCGCTCTATTCTGCTTGAGGTCGTGCACCGTTACTAGTACCGAACAAGGTCCAGCGCCCACCCAGCCACCAAATAACTACCAGCTCTCCAACTTTCGTGTCGTGTGCCAGTTGTCCGAGTCATCAACACTTTGGTGGCTGAGTTTCAGGTGACTCCTTTCTAGTTACTTCAGGAACTACGAACATATGAAACTCATGATCTACAATGGACTGCCACCGTCGCAGAGTTCGCTCCCGGCAAAGCCCATCGCAAAGCAATCGATCGCAGACAGCCGGACGTCCGCACGCCCATTCCCATCAATCCCCGCCTCTGGTAAGGAAGCAACTTCCGTTTGCCGGTAGACACAAATTGAAACGTCACCACTTGCTACGTCGCAGATCACTTCCCTCGGATATTGGCTTCTAGGGTACCACCCAGCCGAGGGGTTCCATTTTACTCTCCTTCCCGCTCATCAAATTCTTAGACTATCTTCTAACATGGACATGTTGAGTCCAAACGGACATGACGATAACACGCGGGGTCCGGAAGCAGCTGATTCTCCTGAGGGAGACAACGATCAACTCGCTAATCAAAACGTCAGGGGCTCGATATTCATCATTGTGATGGTCAGTATTAGCTTGTTCCTCATGAGTTTGACCAAGAGCATCGTCTTCTCTGCCTCGGAAGGATGGACTGGACATCGGTAGCTGAACTGCTCTCGCCTTCACCTTGCCGTCGTGCCCGGCCGTCCTTAGCTTCGACTCTCGTAATTTTATGATACCGTTTTTGTAGAATCCACAACTGATCATTTACTGCATCGCAGGGCGTTTCTGGAACCGGCAAGTCTACACTTGGAGCAGCGCTCTCCAAAGCCCTACGTCTCCCATTCATAGACGGCGACGACCTCCACCCATCCTCAAACGTCGAGAAGATGTCGCGCGGCGAACCCCTGAACGACAGCGACCGTCAACCATGGCTCGAGATCATCCGCAAAACTGCCGTATCCCGCGTCCTCGATCAGCTCGGTGTTGACCATGGGGAACATATCGAGCCACACGAGAAGCCCGAGACTGAGAAAACCCTTGGGGACTACGAGCGGAGTATGGTCGGGCGGGGGAGACAGCCATCACCTCTTAGAGACGAAGAACGGAGGCCGGGGATCATCATGGCGTGTTCGGCGTTGAAGAAACAGTACCGCACCGTCTTGCGCGGGCAAGATTCGTCCTCGTCTTCGTCTGGCGCATCGAAATTGGATGCGTTCTCACTGCCGACGTACTTTGTGTACATGAAGGGCGACAAGGATGTGCTGATGGATCGTATGAAGAATCGGAAAGGACATTTCATGAAGGCTGGGATGCTGGAAAGTCAACTGAACACATTAGAAAGTCCGGAGGGCGAGCCTGGAGTTGTGACAGTCTCGGTTGAATGGTCGACGGAGGACCAGGTTCGGGAAATAGTTAGAGTACTGGACCTGAAGAGTGCTAGATGCTAGGGCATATTCTTAATAATCGTAGGACCTTCTGACCACAGATGATCCATTTGGAGAAGAGATGAGGTTCGTGCAAAACGTGTGTGCGCTCCCCCTTGAAACCACCGTCCTTGGGGAGCCAAAAGATACGAGGGCTTTCAAGAGCCAGCCCTTTATAAGTAAAGGCCTCCGCTGGTGCGGTGGCGTCGTTGCATATTGTATTTGTTGGAAATGGAGTTCTTGGCCAGGATGTTGATAATACACTCTTTTCGACTCGGGGACATCGGATACACAGACTGGGGAGATGTCAGATAGTTCGCCCGCCGTAGACTGGATAAGCACAAAGCCATGCAGGTTCACTCATTTTTCGAACCGACCATTGGGAAGGCAGAGAAATGCGCAAGCATCAAGGATCATACCCACTTCAAGTGCTGATACGGGTCCAGGGTGGAGGATCCCCGAGTTAGTGGATTGCATGTTACCGTAAATTTAAGGGAGGGCCACGACGGGGTTGGGATGTCTGCAAGGGGAAACGACAGGCGAGAGAGGACTTATAACCAGGAACCTATGTACTGGTAGCTGAACCTGGAATACACCGCTCTGAACCAATATACGCGTTCAAACTCTCAACACAATCGCACCCTCGTGAACCTAAAAAATTGTGACCGTGTCAGTACGCGTAACGTGGTACTGCCGGTGACACCTACAATAGTGCGCACACTGGCAGGCAAATTTTAGAGGGAGACATTTCCGGTGCTGCTCCAGCCAATGCTGTTGCTCGTGCTGTTGCTTACAGCTCTCCTATCACCACCACCCGCGCTAGAGATACCACCGGTGTTTACACTGTCTGCAATAATGGATCAGCACCAGCAGGTTAGTGCGTGTCAGACGTGCTAGATATATCGCCAACTTTCTTGGAGTTATCAGTCTCGTTGATCTGCTTTCTTGCAATGTTGTTGTAGTTGCCATTGAAAATGGCATTATCACCCTCGCCAGATTGGTTAAAAGGCATGATGTCCGAGTCAGTGTGCTTAATTAATATGATGATGAAGATTGAAGTTCTGCTGGAGTTTCCACTCGGGGGGTATGCAGGCCTTTTATACGTCTCCGATGGCTGGGATCAAGATACAGGTAAGGACATGAACTCGAATTCGATTGTGGTTCGCGTAGAGAAAAGGTTTCAAAGTTCAATTTGTTGTAAGACACCTAGTCTTATGAACTTTACACTTACTATAGGCAGGAATGATTGGTGCTGCAGAAGGAATTACTGACCAGAACCACTGGACCAGCGCCTGAGCATTGTCCGGTAGGAGCTTGTTCAAGTTCCGAGTGTTAAGAAGTGCTAATTGACAGACACACCGTGACCCGCATCGGACTTCGACACAAGATCAGCTCCCCGGATAACAATTGAAGAATAGGCGCTGTGTATCGGACTCACGAGCTGAGCAAATGAGACGGAACGGTATTAGATGAGCTTGGAACCAGCGATCAGAAAGGGACGGTAAGTAGGAGCGCTCTGGCAAGTACTTTTGGTTAGTGGCTGTCTGCGGCTGTTGTGACACGCCAAACTCGGGCATTGTCGCTCAATTGTTGCTTCAAGATTTGGAGGTTCCGCAATGAGGCACGCTACTCAATCGCAGGGTACCGGGCGTGCCCAAGCGTTGCACATCTTTGCATATGGTCTCGCGGTCTCCGGGTCAGGCTAGCACTCGGTTCCCGAGGAGGGAGCATGACCACGAGTGCTTCAATTGACTGCGAGTACTGCGTTTACCCCTTCCATCAGCGTACATGCGCTTTGCTTCCGAGACTTTCTGACTCCCGATGCATTTTCAAACTTGTCGGGGCAAGATATGTTCTAGCAAGTTTATTTGGCAAAAGGAAATGTGGATCGAACTCCCAACTTACTGCAAAACCGGATGATCAAGTGCTGCCTGGTGTAAGCATGCTTTTGCCCCACTCCGAAACGTATACAACTACTTATCGCCGCTCATGTATCCTTATCATTCCTGACCCCCACTTAGTCCCACACGCTCATACACGTTCTCCGCATCTGACTTCTCTTAGTGTTTCCACCCTCCTGGGTGGTGTCCACCTGGAGGCAAGCAAATTATGACCGTGTTCATTCGGCCTCGCGTCTCAACTTCGTAAGCCTCTATTCCTCAGAGTAGTGTGGGGAGAGCTTTTCGATCTGCAAGAATGGATATGGATGTCTTTCTTCAAGACAGGCAAATATTAATGTTCACTTGGATGGCCGACACGACATATTATTGTCAGTACCTTTTCGGCACTTGGTGAGCAAGAACCATACATCTGACTCTTGCTTCACATGCTGGCCCCCGAAAAGTTCGTAAAACATGTCAAGAAGTCCAACTACTCGAGCGATCTCCGTCCATCTTATCAACGCGAGACAATGTAATCTTCCTCAGATGAACACACGCCCCATGCACCTCATGTGACTTGCCCTGCGTTTCCCGTATGTCAGTGAAGTGACGGTCTTTTTTGAACTTGTTGTTGTCCATTCCTCTCTGACTACAGTCAGTACCAGTTACTGCGAAGCATTGCTCTTTCACATAGTAAGGTAAATTTTGTCCTCCTCCCACTCTCCCTTGCTCAGGTGGATCCGAACCAAGGAAACTGAAACGCGCGAGGAAGTAGACTTGCCGACCCACACCCGCTGACCCAATAGTACTGTGTCTGATCCTTTCCAGTGAGTTGTCAAGACTCTGAGCTCACTGTATTCATTCATTATCGTTGATATCAGCGAATGGGAGGTTGCTTTGCGAAACCAATCCAGAATCCCCCTAATCCCCCGCGTACACCACTAGTGCTCGTCGTTGGGCCGAAGAGAGAGGGGAAAAGCTCCATCGTGAACATGCTCGTCGGTTCTGAAGTCGCTCGAGTCACCTCGGACATCCGCCCGAGCCACGACCCTTTCCAGATCCATCAGGCTGATTGGGACAAGACCTCTCTTGAACTCTGTGACACACTCGGCTTGGACTACGCCCCTCCACCTTTCAAGAGTATCAAAGAGGGCACGAGGGTCCATGGAGAGGTCGGGCTCGTCATATACTGCATGAACGCGAGGCGGTTGAACAAGCAGGACGTGAAACACGTGAAAAGCGTTCGCAAAGCGTTCTGCCGCAAGAATGTGCGGCTCGTGTTGGTGCTCACGCGTTTGGAAGGCATGGAAGACATGCAGTCGTGGTGGAGGACAAATGAAGCCGAGTTTGCTCGTAGGATCCCTGTGAGGTTCGCGGATTGCATTGGCGTGTGCGCACTTCCCCGAAATCACCGTTCGCGAGGAGACAAAAATTACGAGGACTCACAAGGACCTCTGCGGCAATTTGTGATTCGCAACCTCCGTGTCACTCACTAGCATGCGTCCCAATGACGCGTCAACTGCGCGTTTGTTGTTTTTCATATGCATATTTGCTTCGTTTTGTTGAATCTCGTTTATTGTCCTTTAGGGCTGAGCCTCTTGGTAAATAAATCATGGGGCGTGTACTACATACTTTGGGTAAGAAATACTACGAATGCAGGATCTACGAGAATAGCTATACAGAGTATACACGGATTCATGATCCACATATTAATATTGACGTAGCCTGTACTTGAGCGAAAAGCGTTTCTTGAGCGTCTGGCGTCCTGGAAGGAGTGAAAAAGAGAAAGCTACGGGTAGATGGTACCGCTTCGGCACATCCAGTGTCGCTATTGGGGGAGAACAAGTAGTCCTCGGAGTGGAGTTCATCGTCTCAGACGATGGGTGGATATTCCTTCCTGGGATAAAACTTAAATAAACATACCCATTACCCTACAGGCGGACCTGGGCCTGCATGCATAGGTAATGCAAGGCGCTCAGCACAACCGCAAAATCCACGCGCGACGCATAAATCAATGTCGGAACTGCTTGTCCGGACGAAAGGTGGACTTTCTAGTGTGTCAAACCTGTTCGTAACGCTTGTCAGTCTGTACATGTTCCCAAAATCAGGATGTCATCACCTACCAGTAATCAACTGGCTGCCTACACGGCGAACAATTTCTTTGGCACACTCCTTCGGTAAGCCACATCGGCTTATCAGCTTCTTTATCGCATCCCTCTCCTTGTTTGGAAGATTGAAGAAGGCGACAAGCTTCTTTACGAACGTCTGGAGCCAATACCCCTCTTCCATGGTGAAACGGCCGGTTTCAGTCCCGAATTTAGATAGAGATTCTTCGACCAAAGTCAGTATAGACCGCTTAGATTCCTCGAGCCGATCACGGTGAATGTTGCAACGGTCTTTCGCTGTGGTGACGCAGGCATGACCGACCGCTTTGATTTCGTACCGCGTCTGAAGCTCTTCTCTGTTTCGATCCCACCAACCCTCCATGTTATCTTCGTCCTCGAGGTTTGTGATGATGAGCGCGGTAGGCACCTTACTGCTGCAAAGAAATTCGTGAAAAAGCCGAAAGTTGCTCTGCACAGTCTTTGTGACATGATGGCCTCGTATGCAGAAGAGTAGTAGATCAACGCCACCCTCTTGACGCAAGGAGCCAATGAGTTCAGCAGCCTTTTGGATGGCCGAAGCGTACCCGGTAGGTCCTATGTTTGGTTCATTGAGACCGACGGTGTCGTAGATGCGAAATTTACGACTGCCAGTGTCGATGATATAGTCCTTGGATTCTAAAGTGCAGCCCTTTGCGTCTGAGCTGATGGATGCCATTGCCTGACCGGCAAGAAGATTGATGACAGAGCTCTTCCCAACGCCCGTCTCTCCGAAGAGGACGATATTAGGGATGCGTTCAATATCAGGAATGTGTTGGGGTTGAAGTCCCCTAGCGATGGTCTCCAGCAGCGCACCGGCGTCGTCCTTGTCAAGCCCACCATGCTGCTCCAAATCGCGCAGAGTTGTGTGGGATATGCCTTTGGGAAATAGTCGCATGGGATGTCCCGATGCGCACCTGCCCAACAGGGCTTCGACCGCTAATTTCAATTCTTGATAACGGGTGCCTTGGAACGCCATTCCACCGACTGCCGTGATGCATGCATGTCCCAAGCATTGGATGTTGTGCTTCGTGATGCTCCCCTCGTTTCGAGTCCACCAGTCTTCCATGACTGGCTCTCTCTCGAGGTGGGTAATGACTAATCCAATGCGAGCCTCCGCGCCGAAGAAGAAGTCGTTGAATAGCCAGTAGAAACGCTGAAGCGTCGATGTGATTCTTTCATTTCGAACGCATAAGAGAAGGAGGTCAACCCCTTCGTGCAGGGAACGAAGAAGGTCGAATGCTTGTTCGTAGGGCGTGAGACGCTCGAAATCTGCAGACGAGGGTTGGTTGAAACCCATAGTGTCATATAGCCGGTATTGGTCTGGGCCGAGAGATATAGTGTATGGACGCGACTCTCGGGTGACACCTCCAGTATCGGCCGAAATGTCCGCAATGGGTTCCCCTGTAAGGAGATTGATGACGGAACTCTTTCCGACCCCGGATTCACCAATTACGACGACGTTGAATACCTTGGTCATCGTAGGCGGAGTCGCAGGCTTGATAATCGTTAGCATAGCCCAAAGCGGTGGAGGCTCACTCACTTTTCAAAATAACTCCCGCGGTTTGGAGAGGCAGAGGTGGTTTGCAAGCGAGTAACAGTGCGGTCCCGCCAGCTCAAGCAGTGAGGAGCGGTAAGCTTGCTTACTAGAAGATTGTCGGAAAGGCGAGATTTGAAAATAATCACGATGGTGGGGTTTCTGCATGTGAATATAATATTGGAGGGGAACTTATAACTGGGAAACCTTGCCTTCGCCTCTAATGGCAATTTCACATGTCGAAGACGCTCACATCGGATCAGACTTCAAGAAGGTGCGTGTTGTTGTTCGAATAAGCCACGTATCAGATGGCTGCAGGGGCAATCGGTCAGCAGCATACCATGGCAAAATTCACAACGACAGCAAATGAAACGGGGTTCTCAGTAGTTCCGGACCGTTGGGTTGAGAGCCCATAGTGAATCGTGCCTCCACTCTCGCTGCTCTGCTAGCACGCGTCCTCGCGACTATGACGAGGCTGCTCCACAATCAAGGGTTAGATGAAGTCTTGCGAAGATCACCGACAGGCCAGGGGGGAGCTAACGGAAAACACGGCCATACAATATGTCCCCAGAGCCTGAAAGACCAGTTCGATCCAAGCAATTTAGTGGACGCGCGTCGTGGGGTCGACCTGTTCAATACGGGCGCAAGCGTGCTAATAATACTCGTGTGGCATCGCAGTCACAGTGCGTCCATCATAGAAGTTAGGGTAGAACACTCACTTAGTTTCTTTTTCGCAAATCGTGGGGCCAAACGTTCAAGCTGTATGCATCGCCATCTCGCTGGCAAGAGCTTCATGGCGATACATGCTCCGATCGGTTTTGCCGCCCAAACACGTATGCTATGGTATACAATGCAGTACGCACTTTCCAAGTAACGCTGAGGCTCATGGCGCTCTTGTAGTTTTGTCCTATATACCGAAGTGTGACAAGAACTCGGATGATCTGCTGAGCACGTTAAACACTGAACAGGACCCAAGATGACATGGAACGGAAAAAGAACAAATATTGAGAAGGTAGCTGATAACCTCCAGTGTTGCGAGAAATCTCTTCCCCGGGCCATCTTTCTCAGTCGTGGATCGCGGATCCATCGCTGCATCGATAGTACTAGTGTGAGATTTTTCAGGAACATGAACGAGCATCCCTGGCGGTGTGGCCTCCTGGTACGCTGTGGTACAGCACTGCCACAAGTACCTCTTTGCCTTGCCACAGACCTGGGATCAGCGCTCGTTACCAACTTGAACTTGATCCTCGTTTACCAGCCAACAACTACCACAATGGACCACGGTGGACATGGCGATCATGCTATGTGCTCCATGAACATGCTTTGGAACACCCAAATTATCGACACCTGTATCGTCTTTTCCTCTTGGCACATTCGTTCTAACGCTCAATTCCTCGTCTCCCTCGTCGTCATTGTCCTTCTCGGGGTCCTGTATGAGTACTTGCGCGTGTCCTCGCAGGCTGTTGATGCGAGAATTGCGGCAAAGCTGAGTAAGGGAAAGAGGACGGCTAGTCCCGCAAGCGGGAGGAGTACGCCAGAGAGAGGTGAGGATACGGGGTTGTTGAGTGGCAGGAGAATGAAGCGGGATGGGTAATTCATTCATTCTAGGAGTATTCAGGGACAATGTAGCTAAATATCTCGTTCATTGCAGTGTTCCTGTCCCAACACACTTTCGCGCCCTGCGTGCTGTGATGTACGGTGCCTCCGTCTTCTTATCGTTCTTCCTCATGCTGGTGTTTATGACCTACAACGTACGTGTCCTCCCCTATCCCATCCCTCCACCTCATTGAAGGAACATGTTCCATCAGGCATACCTCATCTTTGCGGTTGTCGCTGGCGCCGCAATTGGTCACTACACCTTTGGTGCACACGTGGACTTCGACGCCACCGGCGGCAAAGGAATGTCGTGTCATTAGTGTGAGGAGCCGGTTTACTGTAAAAAATTGACTGTGATATCAGGATTCGTTTTTCGGCTACTTTGTGCCATAGCATCTTGCAACTGTGCTTTCCAACTCATACTACGACGTTTCTTCTTTGGTTGCTATTGGATAGGGATCTTTTTGTGTTGTGTACTTGTGATTGACGCCATTCATTTATGCACTCATTTGGCTACCGATCTAATAATTGTGAAGCAGCGTGTTTCGGAGAGAACGCAATAGCATCAAGTTCAGAATAACAAAAAAGTACATCAAGGTCAACCTATGACTTCATTTCCGTGTCTTCGTCCTTCTTCGCAAGTCCTTGTGCCTGGAGAAGCGCGTCGATCTCTACTGGCTTGTATATCTTCGCCTTGGGCTGCTTCGCCGCATCATCATACGTCAATACAGCAAACTCCACTAGAAGAAAAAGAAATAACCTCAGTAAAGATGTTCGCGCACAGATACAAACACGTGCCGAGGGATCAAGCCCCACGAAAAAAGCAAAGAAGACTACTCACACTTTTCGCTCCCCAACGTTGTGCTGTCCATGGTCTTGCTCATAACTCTCAGGACGAGCCCAATCGCTTCCTCGACGCCAATATCATCTTTGTACTCCTGCTTCAGAAGGCTCTGCGCCGTCCCGTTGTTTGCACCAATACAGGTTGCTTTCCACCCAGAGTAATTCCCTGAAGGATCGGAATGATAGAGTTGGAAGCGGTAGTGTGGGTCATAGCCTGCGTAGAGCAGCGAGACACCAAATGGCCGAAGACCTGCCGGTGTAAACGTGTGTGAGTGACGCATACTATTATTTTTGGGGAGGAAGGCATGACATACCACCGTATTGCGTATACCCTTGCTTCATGTCACAAAGCCGTTGTGCGAGTAATTCAACGGGTATATCTTGGTTGTACTGCAACAGATGCTGCTGCGCCACTGTCCGCGCGTAGTTCACCAGCGAGTTGGCATCAGAGGTTATTCCAGCGACACCGCCGATCACATTTCTAGGCGAGAGGTCAGCGCCGAAGATAGATGTGTAGCGACAATAGTAGCGGATGAGGGCAATTAAACGCACGAGTTTAGCAAGAACATCTTCTCGCCACTGCCGCCGTATCCACCGCCCTCCTTTGCACTTGACAGATCGAGGAGTTTACCAGTCACACGCTTTTCGGCGGCAAGGACGACACCATCTTTTGCGAGCACGCCTAAGACAGTTCCGGCGTGTGAGATAGCTTCCATGGCATATTCGACTGTATTCAAAGATCATGGTTAAGAGATGGTCGAGTTCGGTTGGACTAACTACATACTCTGGTACAAGCGACCTGGCGGAGAAGAATGAACGGATGCTCAGGATACGGAGCCACAGGAACGTACCTTCCGGAGAGAATATAGTCGTTCGGCCTGTAATTCATCGAGTTTGTCATCAAGAAGGTCGATAGCAAGTTAAGGGGAATTGGAATATCACGCACTGTCATATCTTCTGGCCTGTTGAGATCAGCGAACCGGATCAGTATCAAGAATGTCTGGGTATGCATAGTCTGCGGACTTACCATGATTACTTGGAGAAAGACGGGGAGTGTGATGAGGGTGTAGGATAGATCAAGGACCAGCAAGTGCTACTGACGCGTTTCGTAGATTCAGGCGTACGCGTCGCGCCAGGAACCTATTCGGCAATTGCCGAACTTCCACAGGATCACCTCGTCAACGGTAACTCTTGTTCTCCAACCACCATCTTGCTTGGACACTATCGAGCACGCCTCGAACGAACCATCCTTGCAGGACTAATTAATCTAGTTTCCCATCCTTCTGACCAACCTTGAGATAAGCTCTCCAAAAGGCACTCTACGCGTAGGTATGGCAGACACACCAACTTTGCGAGTCACTCTTCTTGGCGCTGGCCAGGAAGTAGGAAGATCATGCTGTGCGCCCCAGTAT
>KN839838.1:252836-297155 GCA_000827185.1 Hydnomerulius pinastri MD-312
TAGAGGCAAAACAGCTGTGTGTGATGCAGGTGTCCATTTAGCACATAGCGGAATGGCTTCTCTACCTTTCATTGATGAGCTCGACTGGAGCACAGTTGACGCTATACTGATCACCCAGTACGTCCTTAAATAGTTATTGGTCTCGCTGACTTTTATTCTTACATTCTGTAGTTTCCACCTTGACCATGCGGGTGCGGTAACTTACATTATGGAGAAGGTTTGGGCGCAAACACACTTCCTGGCTACATGCCCTCAAACTAACATCTCAATAGACAAATTTCAGAGACGGTAGAGGGAAGGTGTACATGACCTATCCCACCAAAGCCGTGCACAAGTTTATGATGCAGGACTTCCTTCGCATGGGGTTCGTAGCCACCAAATAATCTATTGACCATCTGACTGATGGTATCTCAATGTTCATCGTCTGCTGACGCCCTATTTACCGCTCTTGAGGTGTCTAATTCTCTGTCTTCTATCATTCCAATCTCTGTCCACGAAGTTACCACGCCCTGCCCGGGAGTGTCTTTCATACCTTATCATGCAGGTCACGTCTTAGGGGCCTGCATGTACTTGATCGACATTGCGGGGCTTAGGATTCTGTACACTGGCGATTACTCTAGGGAGGAGGACCGTCACCTAGTGAAGGCGGAGGTTCCTCCCGTCCGACCGGATGTGCTCATCGTTGAGAGTACTTACGGGGTGGAAAAATTAGAAAACAAGGAGGATAAGGAGCTCCGGTTTACCAGCCTCGTCCACTCAATTATCAGGCGCGACGGGCATGTCTTGCTACCTGTATTTGCTCTCGGCAGAGCTCAGGAGCTGCTGCTTATATTGGACGAGTACTGGAACGAACATCCTGACCTACACAACGTCCCGATTTACTATGCCTCGAATCTTGCACGGAAGTGTATGGCAGTTTATCAGACCCATATACACACCATGAACGCGAACATTCGATCGAGATTTGCAAAAAGGGACAATCCTTTTGTGTTCAAGTAAGTTGCCTTACATTTGTGCTCGCGTTTCTGACGCCACCCACAGACATATCTCCAACATCCCACAGCGGCGAGGCTGGGAGCGGGAAATTGCTCAGGGTCCTCCCTGTGTAGTACTCGCAAGCCCAGGTTTCATGCACGCTGGTTCAAGCCGAGAACTGCTGGAACTGTGGGCACCCGACCCGCGGAATGGGCTCATCGTCACTGGCTTCTCGGTCGAAGGTACTCTGGCGAGGGTGAGTTCTCTTTGCCCGTCGAGTTGCATTACGGTGCCCGTCTGTCTCGTTCCATTTGTAGTGTATACTATCGCAATCAATATTTATTTGCTTGTTGCCACTTACCATCGCGCCATACTAAAAAAAAGCGCTCCTAACCACCTGCTTCATATAGGACATTCTGGATGACCCCGAGGAGATCACATCCCTGAAAGGAGCCTCCATCCCGTGTAAGATCTCAGTCGATTACATATCCTTCAGTGCCCATGTCGACTACTCCCACAATGCTGAGTTTATCGAACTCATCAACGCCGAACACGTCGTAAGTGATCTTATCCCGAACTAACAAATAGTCCCGTCCGCTCACTGCTTTCGGTTTGGCAGGTGCTAGTGCATGGTGAACAAACCAAGATGGGCCGCTTGCGTGCTGCCATGACTGATCGTTACAAAAAGCGGGGTGAAGATGTCAAAATTTACACACCTCGCAACCTCGAGACCCTCGAGCTTACATTACGCCGTGAACGCGTCGGTAAAGTCAGCTCGCCCATATCCTCACGTCCCGGTTCGCCGAAGCTCATATTAATTCTTAACAGGTGATCGGCACGCTGGCTGCGAAGGCGCCGGAGCAGGGGGACGTCATCAGTGGCTTGTTAGTCTCCAAAGAAAACACCTACATTCTCCTTCATCCACGAGACCTACAAGACTTGACGGATCTACCGACCTCGGTCGTGACCCAACGGCAGAGGGTGCTGCTAGGTGTGGGCTGGGAGTTGTTGCGCTGGCACCTGGAAGGGATGTTTGGAAAAGTCGAGGATGGAGTGGATGAAGACGGTGCGCGGACGATGCGGGTAAGTCAGATCAAAACAACTCGGAGGAACGTAGCTGATACTGTATCGACTTCTAAAGATCATGGGCGCAGTGGACGTAAAATACACGGCAGATCACGAGCTGACCTTGGAGTGGGATTCGAGCGCAAGTAACGACATGATCGCTGATTCCACTCTGGCACTGATATCTGGGATCGACAAGAGCCCCGCCTCCATTAAACGTAGGAGTTCTCATCATGATCTTTGCGTATGTGTTAACAAATCTGACCCGTCGCCTGCTTCAATACAGTGATCTCACAATCGTGCTCGCATGTACATCCTCATGCAGACTCCCCCATGGAGCCGAAGGACGCAAGGATACAGCGTCTCGCTTGGTTCTTGGAGGGATACTTTGGTGAGGTAGGATTTTACATGCCAGACGAACACGAACACGACAAGCAAGAACACGACGGGGGAGAAAATGCAAGTCGCAACCCAGCCTTGAGCGTTCGCGTCGACGGGGCAAGTGCGCACATCGATCTGGTCTCGCTGGTACTTCGCTATCCTCCTTATGGATGATCACGCTCACTGATGCGTTTGGCAGATGGTGAGATGTGCGAACGAGACACTCAAGGAACGAGTAGAGGGCGTGCTTGATTTAGCAGTGGCCACTGTGAGCTCACTTGCTGATTCGTTCCAACCCGGGACATCAATGTTATGCGGGACACCGGAGTCGAGAAGGGTGTGAAGCCTTCAAACCCATCAGGACCCAGCTCTTGACCACGGTATGTTGCGATCGGTTGGGAAAGATACTTAGCATCACTGCCGCCTTTTGACGCAGACCCTTCTCTTAATAACTAGCGACATAATGTTTATTTCATCTTGACATGGATGGTTTCACTTCAATGATAATTGTGGCGATGCCCTATCGGCACGAAAGAGTGACCTTCATCTGCCAGGCGAGGTTATATTTAGACACTCGTTGCCCGAGTGGATTAGTGTGCCACGAGCCGAGGGCTTGAATAAAAGTGTGACCCAGGGCGCTACGGTTGTCGAACTTGAATGATATGCTGAATGCGAACCGACTGCCGGAGCGGGGTCAGCTGTGAGCGATGTAATATTGTCGAAGTTGATAGGTGCGTCTGACTCGGACAAAAGACACTGGAATAAATGTGCGCAATCCGCAGCCTCGCAGATTCGTGTTTCCTCAGGGACAACCAGCACCGCCCCGCGCATAACCCTGTGAGTGAGCGTCATACGTTCTCCCTTGAGGTGATTGGAAGGTAACATTCCGCAGAGGGGGTCATGGACTCGTGACCAGCTGCCTTACACGGCGGAGCCAAGGTGTATGGATAGGTATTGCCAGCAGTCACGATACCAGCTCATATTGCCAAGTATCCATTAGTTGCTATTGTATATGCCATATGTATGCAAAACATGAATGAATGGGGATGGTAGAATGATATCTATAGGTAGCAGAGATTCGGCCAAGGGTAATAAGTCATCAGTCAGTCAATCATGCAAAGCGGACCAGCTCATTAAGTTTTAACTGGATCCTGCGCTTGGCCCAGATCCCGGTCCACTCGACTCAGCCCCAACACCTGGTCCGGCTTTTGCAGCCTCTACGCTCACATCTTCTTGTGCTATGCGAGTTTCTGCCTCTATTCGTTCGCGGGCACGTACAACCTTCGATTGAAGATAGTGAGAATGTGTAGGCGGTGCTGGTTGTTTGCCAGTTCGTGCACCAGTTGCAGGAGGGTCCGGAGCAGGCTTCGGAGAATTAACTTTGAAAAGGTGTTCATAGTTCTGAACATGGATACATCGTCAGCTCTCGAGTCCATAACAAGCAAGAAAGGACACTGGAAAAGCTTTCGGACTCACCTTCAATACATTCTCCATAGCCTCTCCACGCTTTATATTCAGAATTAAATGTGCCTCGTCCAGTGTCATGCGGTGCTCTCGCGTCAGCTTGTCAGTTGCAGACCCAGATGTAGCATTGCGAACGCCTGCAACATCAGAACCTAGTGCACCCTGTGGAGTGTGTTTGGCATCTGCAAAAGGAAGCCGCAGGTAGTTGGGACAAGGGGTGAGCAAAGGTAGACCAACGAATGAGGAATGCGTCGTACTTTTGACAGCCTGCCGGCCAGCTTCGAAAAGGGCCTTGCCAAATATTTGCGCGCCCGTTAAAACAATCTGTACAATGATCTTTGGAGCAGACTAAACCCGTAACAAGACCGACATAAGCAAAACTTGTTCTATGAGGAGGTGACCACGTACCATGAGGGCTCCCTTCTTCACCGGAGCAAACGAAACCTGAAAAAGTCGGAGGTGGTTGAGCGGAACAGTGGAGAAAGCAAAACCGTGACGGCCCTTCTCCTCGAGCGTCACTTGCGTAGGTCACGTGAGATTCTCCAAAATTTCTGGGAGAGAACTGTCACCACACATCGCAAGTTCACAGACAAGTGATCGATTCTCCAAAGGCTGACGAGGCCACCATACGCAGGCCTCTCAGCAGACCATTCAACGCGGATCCTCATCCGCGCAGGACTCCAGCAAAAAGTAATCATATCCCAAGCCCATAATTTAACGTTTCTCGCCATGACTAGCATCCCCATGGACTCCAAAAAACGGAAACATCACTCGACAGCGGAAAGCGCTGATAAATCTCCTGGTGCACCTAAGAAGAAGAAAGAGAAACGCGAGAAGAACCTCCCTCAGCCAATTCCCTCAGTGGCAGGCCAACCCCCTCTACAAGAAAAGAAAGCCAGGGATAAACTCGGCAAGGATCATTCTACGAAAGCCTCAAAGGATGCATCGACCAAGGCATTGAGTGATGCCGCAAAGCTGCTGAAGACTAAGCCTGCCAAAGACAAGGGGAAGTCACGCGCGTCGGACCAGCCGAGCGAATTCCGTGTAATCAACGCAAGCTTGGTACTGTCCGTACCGCCTGTATTCGCAAGTGACTTGCAAGCAGGCGTGGAGGAGATGCTTGACAGTATGGTAATGCGGTGAGTAACTAAGCCGTATGTGCTTGCCGACCCTTGTATTTTTACAGCGGTAATGATCGGCGAGCGAGTGCTAATGATTGAATGCATAGATATATACCATCTTTGCGAGGCGTCCTCCTTGCACATTCAAACCTCCGATTCTTGAGCCAGACTGCTAGCATACGTGTCGACTGTCCCTTCGCTGTATGCAATGTATGCTTCGATGCTACCGTGTGGAGTCCCTGTGTCTCTATGAAACTCGGTGAGCACCCTTGGACCGGTAGAATGGCGTTCGCTGATCTAGTATCCTCGTTTCGTGGCGCCGCTTTTGTTTAATCGGCTGGAATCAAAATATTTACAAAATTGGTGTTCCCCATGCTTGCAGTTGGAAAAATCAATCTCTGCTCTCCCGATCACGTCTCTCTCCTCGTACACCGGACATTTAACGTATCGATCCCACGACATCATATACCGCAGGACCAGTGGGTATTCGAGTACGGACCAGCTGAGAACGACCCAGAGTTTGGAGAAGGACGAGGTTGGGAAACTGAAACGAAATCGAAAGGCAAGGCAGACGGCGAGGAAGATATTGAGATGCAGGATGCTAACGGCGACGGGGAGAAAAAGCCCGAAGAGGTTCAAGAAGCGGAAAGTAGCGGGCGGTGGGTGCATCACCTAACGGGCGGTAAACTTGGCGATCCAGATGGCTACCTCGAGTTCACCGTTATTGGGTATGTGGATTCTCTCTGACGCTCATCTTGGCGCCTAAGTTATATTGCCATTTTATTCCTGCGTAGATTGACAGTGGCAAATGAGATGTTGTCTCTACAAGGTTCTATCCAACCGGATCCTTTCTCCCCTGAGCACGTCCCCCAGACCGGTAATCAACACACCGGCTCTCGTGCTTCTACCCCTGCATCACCTCCCACTACTACAATATCCTCGGCTCGTAACAACACCTCGTCCCAGCTACCACGCCCTGAAGAAGACGACCAAACCGAAGAAAATGAAGACGATGAGGAGGAGGATGGTTTCAAGCATCTTGCGAAGCTCACAGACGAAGCCACCCAGGAAGCTAAGCGCGAACAAGAGGAGGCTGAGCGACTCGAGAGGAAAGCCAAGAAGCGGAAACGTCGAGAGGAAAACGCTAACGCTGATGGTGTTATCGAAACAGATGAGGATGGGAAGAACGCAAAGCGCGAAAAGAAGAAGCATTCGAAGAGGAAAGAGAACCAGGGTAACTCATAAATCACCCTCTACATCTTCCTTCGCGTAGCGACGTCGATTGTCTACTGCCATATGCACAGCAGCCGCTGGGAGTTTATGAAGGAAGGGACTGTGCGCCATAGGGCCTCCCTTCGAGCGTGTAGTACACTTGGGTATAACAACTCCCTAGTTTTTTCTCATTGTTGTGTGTCGCGGTGCTGCACACAAGCGGCGTTCACAGTGACCCTCAGGCTCCCCAGACATATTTGACAACTGAACCCTGTATCGTATCTTCCATACCTCGTCCATATGCAGCAGGTCAGGGTCATTCATTTTACCTGCCGGAACTTGGCCGGAACCAGGTTAGACGTTACAGGCGCGTCCAGCTTGCTTCTTTGTACTCACTTCAGATGATCACGCATCGAGGTTATTCGGCTACGTATCATGTTACTCTTCCGCGTAAAATCCGCTGACACGCCAGAAGAAGGTACAGTAGGGCTGTCATCACTACGTCAGGATATTTCGTCGTTCTTGCGAGGGATGCTTGCGTAACGAACCTTGCACGTCGTCTCAGTTGTTGTGACGTCCATCGGCCGTTTAACGTTTAACTGTCACAAGGTATACCAGTAGGGCCATGCTCGCACTAGCTGAGTACCCCTACTCAAAAATAAGTCACAGATTGTCTCTTCTTTCCTACCCTCAAAATATAGCCAAATGGAGCGTGTCCCCTCGATGTCTCTGATGAGGTGAGCATAGCCCAACCTCACGCTGCATTCGTGAATAATAACACAGCAGCTCGGCTGCAGCAGCAGTGTTTTCTCAGATCAAGAGTAAAGGTCTCGCTCCCGCACCCCGACAGATGTTTATTCATATCCCACAATGGAGAAAAATAGAAAATAGGCGGATAACCTGTGCATTGATAGCAATTGCGCACCATTCTCGAACAATCGAGCACTAGCAAGCATATGGCTCGTCCAGGTGACGTAGGGGCAAAGCAATAATTATCATGTGCGTCAACGTCGCGACTTCCTTCCACGAGTACACGAGGCTTGCTGATAACGTCTGCTCTATGGGAAAGGTTATTACTGGGGGAGGTGTGTGAATGTTTCCGTTTATCTTAGTCGCAAGCACAGTTACTAGTTAGTCTGGAAATAAACGACAAGAATACCATTGTCAAATTGGCCAGAAAGCATAACATGGTGACTGATGCTGGTTGGGAACTGTCAGGCTTGATTAAGCTACATTCATGATACCCTTACGACCTAGCTCACGCCACTGCAGTGGTATCAAGTCTGGCTCTCCTTCGCCGTCAGAGACCACCTTTCTTGGTTTGAGCCCAAGTTCCATAAAAGGCAGGCGTTCAAGTTCGCGGCGCCACAAATGCAACACGTGCCCCAAGGACATCATGCATCATGCGCCACGAAAGAAGCAAAGTGCTACAATCATGATTGAACTGCCAACTACTATGTACCTTGACATCCAACACACCCGGTTTCTGCGAAGGTAAATCCTGTGACAAGGGGTTTCGTACCTTTGATGCTACTAATGATGCTGGGTCCTAAGTTTAGGGCTCGCGAGATCCGGCGCTATCGATTCTCACACGTTTTCACGCATTAAGCACTCCCAAGTCCCTGCGTAGCCATGAGAGTTCATCATGCAGATGCATCGGGGGCTGTTCATGTGAGTACAACAGAATTTGGATCATAATGCATCATACGTGTGTGCTTGGGTCAAAGGAGATACGGACTTATCTGAACTAGTTGCGAATCTGTAGGTCACCTGCCCCATTCCCCAACATGACTTCTCGATTCAGCCTCAACCTTGGATGAGGGGAGTATTTTGGAATTAAAGCTTACGACCCTCGAAAGCCTTGCTGCAGGAGCAACTGCCCTTGATGGCCAGCACTGCACTGTTGTGGTAGGCGCTGATCACAGGGGTTAATTTAGCTGGACACTTTCGACCAGTCCTACTAGTACAGTTCTTGATGATCATCCCGAAGTCCGGCAGAACACCGGGAGAAGGCAACACTTTTGTTCCATGTGGACCCTTGCTCTTTCGCATGTGGATTCGCTTATCCGAAGTATCTGCCTCGGGCGCCTCCTCTTCCTCATTGGTCGCTGCTCTTTGTCTTCACACCAGCGACTTTAACTTTGAACGCGCCTCGTGCCAAAATATTCTATCATTCGCATCATGAGCACGCAGCAAATTATGAACCGAAGAATGAGACATATGGCGAACATGCAGAAACAACCCCATTCATCAGTTGTTCGACAGGGAAAATATCAGAAGACCCATCTTTGTTGGATGTTGGGAAGCGAAGACCATATGATCGAAACTTACGAGCTCACACCGTGGACTGCCTACACGTGAACCTTGGGACCAGTACTCAAGGTATAAATGCACTTGGGTGATCTGCCTCGATCCCCAGGTTCTTCACACCGACAGTCCTACAGCACCCTCAGTATCACCATGTCTTCCAAGTTCGCTCTCCTCAGCAGCCTCTTGCTCGCCTCCGTGGCTTTGGCAGCTCCTTCGTCGCGCCTGGAGGCTCGTCTTGCACGCCGCAGCCAGGGTCGCCAGTCACAGCCCATCCAGCGCCTTGAGCAACCTGCCGGCAACTCTGCTAACGTAGAGTACAGCTCTAACTGGGCTGGTGCTGTCTGGGATGAAGCTGATGTTCGTACATCTCTCTCGATAATACATCGCGAAAGCATACTCACCTTCGTTTCCTGCAGGGCACTTTCACTTCCGTCACTGGTACTTTCACCGTCCCCACCCCCACTGGCTCCGGTGCTGCTTCTGCCTGGGTCGGCATTGATGGCGACACCTGCGCCAACGCCATCCTCCAGACCGGTATTGACTTCACGGTCTCCGGTGGTGAGGTCTCGTACGATGGTGAGTAAGCCCCATTCAGATCGATCGGGCATTTTCTCATCAGCCCCCTATGCGTAGCTTGGTATGAGTGGTACCCTGACTACGCCTACGACTTCTCTGGCATTGACATTGCTTCTGGTGATGTCATCAAATTAACCGTCACTGCTTCCTCCACCACCTCCGGCACTGCCGTCATCGAGAACACCACCAACGGCCAGACCGTGACGAAGGATCTCACTTCCTCTTACGCCCTCTGCGAGCAGAACGCTGAGTGGATCGTTGAGGACTTCGAAGAAAACGGCGCCCTCGTTCAATTCGCCGACTTCGGCACTGTCACCTTCTCCAATGCTGAGGCCACCGGCCCCTCTGGTACTTACACCCCCTCGGGTGCCACCATCATCGACATCGAGCAGAACACGGTTCTGACCTCTGTCACCACCAGCGGCTCTGATGTTACCATCAAATACGTTTAAGGGGTTGATATCTGGATCATCACTAGGCGCTTGGGAGAAGATGCGAATTGATGGATACCCTTGTAGCTACGGCGGAAGTTTTGTTCATATTTTTGGGAAATTGTAGCAACAGTTATATAACCAAAACGCATCAGCGGGAAACCGAAAATCAGTTGCTGGCAGTGGTGTTTTCGCAACGTTAGTCCTGTGGTAAACACTAGATGGCGGTGACGCTTCGACGCAAGCCATACTGAAAGTGTTGGATAATATAGGGGGGAGGTGTTGAGCGCCGGACGTGCTCCCGAGATCTAATTCGTCGGATTAGTACGAGTAGAGCCCGGGGGCGTGGCATTCAGCGATAGCATCAGGTGTCTGTACTCTGAGCCAATTAAATCACCCCACAGAAGCAGCTCGGGAATGCGAAGCTTCGAAAGCTGCGTCATTATTTCCGCGCTACAAGCCCATCTAGTCAAGACCTTGATGAGTGTATATTGATTTGCATGCTACGCCAGATATGTTGGGATATATGGAGAAGATTGCAACAGTACTGTACCGTGGATGAGGGTGACGAGACCAGCAGAGTAAGACACTAAACAACAAGTAGAGAAACACGTCGAGAGCTCGAACTGAAGAAAAAAAACAAAGACGGGCACAGAACGATGGATGGAAACAAATCAATCCAGATTACAATTCCAATATAAATGCCGGGGGGCAGGTACTTAAGCAATGCAATGAACAAATGCGTTACAATCTACCGACTCGCGCGCGATGCAGCATTTTTGAATCGGATGACGAGAACAGTGACGTTGTCGTTAGTCAGTCGTGATAAAGCGTGCTGTACGAGCGCTTGACTTGCTTCCTGTGCATCTTCGATATGCCGTACGAGGTCGATAGCCCCTTGATCGCCAGTGATATCCCATAGCTGCAACAGAGTCGGTCACACGCTGATGAACAAGTGGAGATGTGCGTACCCCATCGCAGGCCAGGATCACAAACTCATCTTCGTCACACAGCTGGGTCTCCGTTGTGTAGGGGGATCCCACAACAAATTCTTTCATGGAGGAGTCGCCCAAGGACCTGGTTACGGCCAACACGCCGTTCACGCGTCCGCTCATCACAAAACCTCCAGCATCGGTGATACGCTTCGCCTCTTGCTTGTCTGAGCCTTTGTGGTCATATGTCAGCCGTACGGCCTTTCCATTGCGGCAAAGCACGCCTCGCGCATCACCAGCATTGGCACTGTAAAGCACACGCCGAAGTGAGGGTGGAGGAGAGACGACAGGGGCCGAAGTCGCGTGTGTGCTTGTCGTCGAGGTAGGTGAGGTGGAAGTAGCGGCTGACTGATTGGGAGAAGTTGGAGGAGACCCGGCACCACTGAGACTTTTGAAAGCACGCGCGATTCGGCTACCCGATGATGTGCTTTTGGATTTCTTGGGATTTTTATTTGTCCCTCCCATACCGCCGGCCGCTTCCTCGCCCGACTCGCCGCTAGGTGACTCTGAGCCACTACCAGTGCTTTTAGTATCGTCGGAAGCGCGGGAGGGCGAGATGGGTGAGGTAGTAGATATCGGAGACGTAAGGAAGGGTTGACGGCCTTCCGCATCTTCAATTCGCAGGAATGCGGTGACCGCTGTGCACCCTGAATGAATTTTTCCGTCCGATTCCTCGCAAAGAAGCGAGATGCGTCTGTCCACATTGTGGAATGTCTCATTGAGGATGTCGGGGATAGTCGTAGATGAAGACGTGCGCAAAGAGTTAAGTAGGTACTATGATTATAATCAGGTTATGGGGTTAGGGTGCTGTGTTGATGATGGTCGAAATGGAGACGAAGGAGATACAACCCACCTCATGAAAATGTGCGCCACACCATTCAGCGGCGTGCTTGCCGGCGTGCCCATCGAAGACTGCGAAGAAACCTTGGCCCCTGACGCCCGCAAAATCGACCACAAAAGAGTGCGCATCCTCCATATACCTCCGTGTGCCCTTGTTCTCGGACACGCCGACTTGAAACGCGGTGTTACCGACAGAGTGCTGGTTCAGGATCTGCAAGCATTACACGACCACGAGAATATCTTGCTTGTCAGTCAGTGTGAAAACCGATAAGCATCGCGAAGCGTACACCAAACGTGTCGAGGCCATCGGCAATGGTGATTGATTTAGAGCGCGCATTTGGCGAATCGGAGAAGCGAGGTGCTGTGTGCATATGAGAGAGCGATGTATTCGATTCTAGTGTATCGCTGCAGGTTTATATTGAACGGTTGAACGGACAGGTTCAATCTTATTAGGCACAGTTGTTTGTATAATGGGCTGATCAGAACTGACCTCGTTGGCTGAGATGATATTGCTATTACGAGAACGAGTCGGATTCAAAGCTGTCAAATCGGCACAAGGAAACCGTGCTTACCGTGCGGAGAAATTTCTGACATTCTACCAGTGCAAAAATACTCTAACTTGGGGTACTTTGAACGACACGGAAACAGAAACTAGTATGAGACGAAAGGCAAGTAGTGATGAAGCTGTGGAGGAGCTGTATTTACGGTGCCGAGCCACTGGTTACCTGTGTCCACAACACCACATCACGTGCGCTTGCATCACCACCATGATGCAGAACATAAGAACAAAGAAAATGTATTCGAGATTGGGCCAGCGTGCTTTGGCCGGTAATAAACGACACGAAGATCGTAGGTACCCTGCCCCTCGGGGAGATACATCTCTGACAGGGATGCGAAGCTCTTCAAGATAGTTCTATTCAAGTTCTGTAATCTTATCACTGCAGTCTGCTGAGACGGTGTTCGGGTATCTCCGACGAGGGTGGTTGTACCCCGTTTCGGGTGATCTTGGTTTGATCAATAGGCAGTTGAACCCGACTGCATTTGACTGACAGTTCTCGTCAATTTCCCCGCCCAGAACATCTTTTATTTTCCTGACTATCCGCGCTTTTCGATTTCCTCGGAAACGGTGGATGTCTCAGCAATCAACCACAGCAAAGCCTTCGCTCCAGGGGGTCAGAATAAAAGCAAGAAAGGGCGCCGTTAAAGCTCAAGCAAAGCACGAACCATCAGGCAAGCTTCCAACTTATCATCCAATCCTGTCATTCCAGATCCATTCTGATCACTGCTTGCAGTCTTTAGAGACCAACTTTACAAACACCTCGAAACAGTTCCGGAGAACGATTTCGACTCCTTCGCTACCAAACTTGTTCAGGCAGGATCTACACTCGAGTTCTTGAAATATGCAGACGCGCTTTTTGAAATTGTCCTCGTTGGCGGGCTCATTCAGCCAGGCGGAAGCTATGTTGATGACGGTGCACCCATGTCGCCCTTCACCATCTTCAACGCAAAGGACTCTGCATCGGTCGAGGACCTGAAGAAATATGTAGAGGTTCTTAACAAACTCATCAGAAGGTATTGCCGCGCATCTGCACTTGATCAAAGCGCGAGTCTGACATAGGCTTAGATACAAGTATCTTCAGAAGCCTTTGGAGGAGCGATCGCTCCCTGGCCTTCTCCAGTATATCAACCGCTGGTCACCCGAGCAACGCGACAAGCTTGCCACAACCATCGGGCTCCTTCTCTCGCAAGGCCTCGCCACCACAGCTTGTTTACAGAGTCTGGCCAAGGATCACCTGGTCAAAAATGGTTCGCCCACTTCCCAATTCTCGAGGCATTTCTATTCAATTGACCACGTGACTACCTTGCAGACGGTTCTGTAGCTGTTCTTGTCACCATATTCCGCGCCTACCTGGCAGATCAGTCGATGGATCACCTCGCTGCTGCACTCAAGCGCGGTAACATCAAAGACCTTCTCTCATTCTTCCCTCCAAACCGTCGTGAGGGAAAGATCCTTGATGAGTACTTCCGCAAGGAGGGGCTGCCTCAGGTGGCAGAGTGGTTCACTAAGAAGCAATATGCCCTCGCCAAGGAAAGCATCATGGCCGAGCTGAAGGATCTTTGTGAGCACCAAGAGTCCGAGGAGACTGTGCGTGTGCTTTGGTTGGTGGGGAATGACGTGTCGCTGATGGGGTAGCGTTGGACAGATCATCGCGGCAGTCCAGAGCAAGCTGGAGGAACAACCCCTCCCTGATGCGGAACTTATCCAGTGTATCTGGCAGGGCCTCATGGCATCTGTGGACTGGAACGCACGACCGGATCAGATTGAAGGCCTCGCGCTGCGCGAAGTAGGGGTGCGTTGTGTTTCCTTACTCCGGGTGTCTGACATGCGAAGGGGCTCATGGATCTCGCTCGAACCAGAGACTCTCCCCTATCCTTGAAGCGTTCTGCAAAGGCCCCAAGGTCGAGGTTGCCTTGATCAACATGGTGCAGGTACACTGCTACGAGGACACCCGGATCATGAAGGCGTTCCCGCAGATCCTTAAGGTTCTCTACAACAAAGACTGTATCTCGGATCAAGCCATCGTCTACTGGTACCAAAAGGGGTCCAAGCCTCAAGGCAGACAGCATTTCCTCAAAAGCACTGAGGCACTCGTTAAGGTAGGTGGTCTTCTTCCTTTACCTAATCGCTCTGACAAAGACCCTTACAGTTCCTCCAAGAGCAAGAAGAAAGCGACGAAGAGGAGGGCGAAGAGTGACGGAATAATCATATCGGTGCTTATCGGACAATCTGTTTTCCACTCCAGGTTTCCTAGTTGTTTTGTCGACATACACTTCGCATCCCGTGGTCACTGCATCCTCAACTATCGCAGTTGTAAAGAGATGTATTTTGCATTCAAACTATTAGACGACAAGTACGATCAACGGCTACATCGTGTGTTAAAGCGACACAGGGCAAGGGGCATGTAATAGACACCCGGCAAAACAAATCATCCAGACAGGCATATGGCCGTGAATAACAGTAAAAATAGCAGACGACAGCGCAATCGATCAAAGTTAAGAATACATTGGGTCAAGGAAGGCAGCCTTAAAAGAAGCTCGCGGAATCACGGAATACTCGATACGAATATGACCACCTCACACTCCCATCGGTGAACGATCAAACAGCACACGCGTAGGCCGACGTTTGACTTTGTAGATAGATACGAAAACGCAGATGAAAAAAAGAACCGGTTAAGTCTAAACGTGTACAATAATTAAATAAGGGTGAAACAATCACCAGGCTTCGGGCATTGGCGCAAAGTCTCCGGACCAACCATTTGTCCCGTTCATATTCAGGAAAATGCCGTCTGAGCCGTTGACCGGGAGACCGAGGTCCGTGAGGCTCTGAGAGGATGGAATGAAGGTGGTCAGTAAGGAAACAATGATGAAATGTAGAGTCAGGGGGCATGGAGGACGACCGACCTGCTCTTGCAGCCATAGGGGGATCGCAGAAGGGCTGAATATCCCGCGATCACTGGGCCAGGAGAACCCGAGTTCTTCCATAGTGAACGGAGGCGGGACACCCTGATTATCCACGTACGGGCCAACCATGCCTTCGGGCAACGGCGGAGGAGGCATGCTTTGAAGCGGTGCGCCGATACCAGGAATCATGCCCACTTTGCGGCGGAGATTTGCTAGCATGATGCGCAGGGTTAGAGCATAGCTAGTCATGCTTCATATTAGCGACATGGGTGATTGGTGTAAGGTGTACGACGTGAAGCTAACCGTTCTGCTGCAACATCAGATAGCAGCTGCGCCAACTGCTCGACTTGGGCTGTGATTGCGGTCAAGTCCAGCTCAGCAGGGAAGAGGTTTGCCATTTTGAGTAAGAAGAGACCGGAGAAGGCGAGTGTGACAAGGCTGTCATGAACCGCGTAGCGAAGGGCAGCTCTGAAAGTAGGTGATGTGAACACAGTATAAAAGATTATCGGACACAAGATGCGTACCGATATGCAGTAGAGTTCAAAAAGATGGATAGGCAGTTGAATGCAGCATCCTTAGCCTGGAATGCTAGCTCGCGTTGCTCAAATGGCATCTTGTCCCATGACACTCCGCGCAATGCAACACAGACAAGCCACAGTTTAGCATAATGAAGCTCGCCAGCAAGGATCTTGCGCAACAAAGAATCTTCGTCCATTGTTTGACCTGCAAAAAAGGTTTAGCGGGAAGCCATCCAACTAAGATATAACGTACGATGAAGCTCATCGCAGTCAGACCACCACTTATCAAGAGCGACATTGGCTCTACGGATGAATGCAAGGGTGTTATGGTTGACCTGCCCGTTCAGCGGTGCAAGCGTCTCGTATATTTGGGCTAAAAGATGACGTCAGACAGGCAATGTAACATCGCCGAAGCGGACACGGACTTTTCTGGGCAATGAGTTCAACCTGCGAGATGAGGCGGACGTCCGTCGGCGATGCCATAGGATGTGTCAGAAGAAGACGGCAATGCCTGATCGAGCTTTCGTCTCGAAGAACAATAGGCCGACCCGTACCCAAGCTCATTCTGGTTGAAGATTGTTTAGATCAGTGTATATGTCCTTAGTGGGAAACTCACTGATGATCGAACCAGTACAAGCAGAGCCAGATCCGAGCAGACACAACTGGAGGATATATTTTTAGCATGGTTTAGCACGATCGATCGAATCCGACATACCGAGGTCCCTTTCCTCCTCATCCGAACGCGTCTTTCCGGTGTCATCAGCGAGCTTCTCGATAGCACGGTGTAAACCGAGGTCAAGTGCCATACGCATGGCGTGACCACTGGGCAGCCACCCGTTGGTGCTCCATGCGGCAAGAAGCAGCATGCCTTCACCAAAGACAATGTTAGACCCTCACATGCCACAAATAGCGTATCAAAATGACTTGCCCATGACTGCCTCCTTCCTTACCACCGGGCCAAATAGCGAGGATCTGGCAATACCCTGCGCTTCCTCCAGGCATTTATAGAAAGTGGGGCTAAGAGGAGCATTGCCACTGCGAATTTTGGATGCGATGGCAAGGATGGCGTCGAAAGTCCATGGGGTGCGTTCCATCAGGCTCTCAAATGTGTCATAATTTGGGTCGAACAGAGGGATGAAAAGATGGCAGCCTGCGAAGAAACTGAGAACAGTTAGCTCGAAGCATAGCTGACAATAAGATCGAAGGGCTTACATATGGTAGAGTTCCCTGGCTTCACTTTCCAAAACCAAACCCTGACGAACGGAAATGCGTAAGCTGCAGAGATTGGCAGTCGGAAGGTGCATACCTTCTCGATTACATGAGGGAATGCATTACGCGGAATAGGCTCTGCCCGCTGGCGCTTTTTCACTCTATAATTCACGCAGTTGGCGAGGGCAAGTCATACCTAAACCGCGTGACTCACCTGGGTGAAGAGGCAGATGGAGCTGCTGCTGCTTCCGCAGCGGCGTTGGCCAGTCCTTGCAGGGCCTCGATGGGGGCGTTTAGGGTAGCGCGTGGCAGCGTGTCTTCGGACTCGTCCTCGGATGACGGCGCAGTGCTTGGTACGATACCGTATGTAGCATATTTATGGGGCTGCGAGCTTCATCAGCCACTTTGTGGTACCTTTTATTAATTGATCGGACGTACCGGAGGAGCAAAGCCGGGGAGAGGAGGGAACCTTGATTGGGAGTATGGATGAGCGCTTTGCCCCCTTGTCAGGAGATGTTCACCGTACCGACTGCGTGGCGGATAGCTAGGACCGCTATCGCGACCAGATCCTTGACCCATACTGGGGTAAACAGGCTGCTGTTGATTATTGGCTTGGCCTTGCATCTGTACTGCGGACAAAATGCGGTCCAGCGATGACTGCATCCCGATCATCTGGCTCTGCATAACCTTCAATCCAAACATTGTCAGATACTGTCTAGATGTAAAATAAACTCGGAAATTACCAAATATTGGCCCTCGAGGCGAGACAGGCGCCTGTTAGAAGTCGATCAACACAAGTGAAAATTGATAGACAAGGAGCACGTACTCGACACTAGCCCCAGACATTGCTTGGACATTCTTCTTCTCAGGTTTCTCGAAGATGCATGGAGTACCACTGAGTTGACATCGACGACAAGGAGCCTATCAAAAACGATGCCGGGCCGGGGCGGGAGGTCGGGCCAGTGAGCATGAGCGGAACGGTTGACTTGAAACGGTTGTGCAGAGATCTTACCTCTCCTTCACATCTGTTTTTACCCTTCCTACAAGCAGTACAAGCTCTTGCGCCACGTTTAGGTATGTGCGCGGACGACTGTGATGCGGACGGATGTGTCGATCCCTCGGCAGGTGAATGCGACATCTCTTGCTGGTTGGCGCCGTTGTTTGGGATGATGCTATTCGTTCGTCGACGTTTCGAGGGTACGTCTGAGCTGTTGGAAGCTGTAGCGGTAGGGGACAAAGACATGATAGGCCTAGTAGCGCCGCGCAATATTATGGCGACGAAAGTCAGCAAGGAAGCTCAAGGCTATAGCGCCCGCTTCAGTCGTCTTGATGCCCACCCAGGAAATCCTTTCCAACGACCCTGCGCCACGTGCGAACCCACACCAGTGACACCGCAAATATCATTTCACAACTTTCCTCTCATCTTCCGCCCCAACTCTCACACATTATGTTTCAATTGCCATAACCTTTCCATCAGTAGGTAATGTTCAGTAACGTTTGGCAGCTTCATCATCTTCCTCGTGTTGAACTTCTTCAAGAGAACTAATTTTGTACTCAAACCATATCTTTATCTCATGCTCCGCCCAGACCAAGATCGTCTGGAGCTCCGTTATTTTCTCCGAGACCTTCTTTTCACATGTAGGGGGCCTCTTGATGATGCATGTAGTCTTGTACTACAGCCACTAATGTAACAAGTTGGGCCCAGTTTCATTTGGTCGTCCTTCAGAAAAGGGAGAGTTAGTCAATGATAAGGCAGTCGAGATCCTCGCATTCACCGCGGAGATGACTGAGATGCAACCCTCGCAGCAGGCGCCCCCATGGGGTTTCGACGGCATCGCTGTCACTGTGACATTTGCCGACAGGCACGCAAGCCTATACGGGAATTTTCCCCTCATGGCTGTTGGCCAGATGAGCCAACCAAGCTGTAAAAACACCTTCGAAGCAGGTCACCGACGGATCACTTTGGCACCGTCCTGCCATTTATTGTCACAGGGAAAGCAGCAATTGAACTTGAACCTAGGGGGCTAAATACACCGTAGGTATTTGCTCGGGCGTCCGATGGCCCGTCTCTGCCCCCTTGGGATTCATGACAGCCCTGGATATTTCCAACCTGGGATATGTTGTGATTCAGACATTGCGATGAACACGCCTTCGTCATTACTGCCCCTCCGGTAGATCGCTGGCATTTTTCCCGCGGACCCCTCGACACCACAGGTCGTTACGTGGTCCAGGGCGCGCGCTGACATGCGGAGCCGACAACTCCCCTCGGCATTCACTATGGGCGTCGAGCGAAAGCTGTGGTGAGGTTGTCCAAACCTCATGTACAATTGTAGCTATGCTGATAGAACTACTTATCTGCCACCGGTAGCCAGCAGGGCCAGCGGGTGAACAAGATCTCTACATTCCCGGTGGGTCCTTAAGACATCCCACTGGACCACCCCGTTCCGTGGAAGCTACCCAAAAAGACGCGGCACACTATAGACCCTGCTAAAACAGAATGGACTTATCACCGCGTTTTGGAGACTGATTCTTGGGGAGCTGATTATGGGCGCCGTACCTGCGAAAATACGAGAACCTAGTTTCATCATGACGTTATGAAACCTGGCCTGAGTCCGAGCCGCCTGACAGCTTGTTACCCACACCGCATGTGTGGGTCGTGAAGGGGAGGATCGGCGCTCTCGAGGAAGAGGGAGTGCTTCCAGGAACTCTTTGCGAGAAGGACCTCTTGTGCCTCCCCAACACCTACAGGCAATACAGCAAGGTCAGTTCGTCTCGCCACTAATTCTTCGGAAGAATTGCGCGACTAAGGTGCTTGGCACATATCGTGACGGGCCCCGAAGAAACTATCATTGTGAGTGTTTGTGGAATATAGAGTTGTTCTCTGGCACTTGTCGCCATGGCTGGCGAGCAATACTTCACTTTTTCGTTCTGGTGGCTGTCAGCCGCACTGGAAACCGCAATCGCGATCTCACAGTGAGAGGTACATTCCTATCTAAATCGATGCTTCCTTCGGTGATTGGCGCAAAGGCTGTCGGAACCTTCGCGGGCTTCATCAGCCTGCAGAGGGAAAAGGAACATTTTCCAGTGTTGGCGGGCCGGGCGGGAGACTCGACTCGACAAGTGTCTCAGGAGGCCTGGAGACAGAGCAATAGACAAAGTGACTATGCTTGGCAAGAAGAAAGGATGTCTATCTGTGAGAAGGCTCTCGGATTTCGCGGCGACGCGATGCCCGGCATCGCGACATGAGAGGCATCGCACGGCCGTCAAGACATAAGAATCCAGGCAGAAAGAGACGTATTGCTCGCACAACTTACAATTACGGGGGAATTACTATCTGATAACTCAGTGATTTAAGCGAACAAAGAAGGTGCGGAGAAGCACGCACTTGGGAGGTCGCACCAGTGGTCACCGTAGTGGGAAACTTGTTGGACACGTTCTGATCGGAAAGGAGGTGAGGCCATCGGATCCGCTACTCGTACCCACCGGTAAGCCTGTTTCTGATCTCTGAGAGAGGTCTGATGGAGCCTGCTCGCAATAGCTAGCCGCCACGCAAAAATCCGTGCACTGCGAAGGTTATGAACCGGTCGCGTCCACCTCCGAGATCATAGCGTGCTGTGTGCCAGCTTCGGCATTTATCATACTATCTCCTTCAGTCGTGAAGATTTTATTCGTGGTACTTGTGGCGGGCATCAGCGATGGACACTCCTGACTGTAACCTCCTGGGCTAGGCCCACAGAATCCAAATTGAAGTACATCGGCAGTCAGAGAAAGGAATCAAAATATTTGCACCCGCCACTGCGCCACCGAGTCGCGTCGGGTCGCGTCAACGCGTGACCACTGCAGTCTGCCGTGCCATCCAACTGCATCGCACGCGTCGCAGCTCCGCCTTTATACTGTTTCACAACCTGACACTCATGGCAGACTCCTCCAAGCCCGCTCACTGGAAAGGGCAGTCACGGGTGAACAAAGAATGTCACTGGTGCAGTAAAAAGCAGGAGCCAGGTGCCAAAGCATTCCAAGCTTGTTCTCGATGCAAAGAGGTGAGCAATTTCTGCTAGAACGACAAGGATGGATAACATAAAATTTACCCAGGTGATATACTGCGTGAGTGTATCTTGTAATCACGCAGGGACTGTCGTCATATTCATGACCGCGGTATAGAGTAAAGAATGTCAAGTTAAGAGTTGGCCACTGCATAAGGTATTCCCCCTCAGTTCTCGCATATCACATCTCGCCGAGACGTGTTCGACAGGTGCCATGCAAGAGCAGTACTGAACTGCGTGAAAAGTTGGCTGGTCATATTGGAGCCGAAACCGAGATCGCACGTTTCAAGAAGTGGTAAGCAATGTTTTAAGCCGCCCAGAGATGTCCAAAGGTATCTGAAACTTTGCTCACCCAAGGCACTCCTGCCATACTGCTTTGTTTCGCCAGGCTGCTGTCAGCGCACTGGACCTTGGTAACAACCCATCAAACGCAGATACCAAGGCTTTGTTGCTCCAAGTAGAGCTGAAGCCTGACCATGAATCTTTACCCCCGAACCGGAAGTATAGTGTGAAAGGTGGCTTTGACCTGACGCTCAAAGAAGCTCGGGATATGCTCTCAAACGTAGGCGGAGCGGCGCTTCTGGATTCCTCTCTAGAGGCCCACGCGCACATGAAGAAAAAGGGTGGCCTCGGCATCATCAATCTCGTTCTCCTGAATGGTGGAATTGCTGACATGGTGAGAATTATTCTCCCATCTGCAGAGGGTGCGAAGAAGATGCAGAAAGCTAGCGATTTTGGGGATACGTGGGTGTGTAGTGCCCCGTGAATGTGTATTCTTCTGTTTTCTGACCAGTTAACTAGGTGGACTGGATCGCCACCAGCCTTGAGATTGGCTATGATGCTGTCGCAGCACCTCAATAGGGAGGCTACCGACAGAAGTACACCTGCGAAAAACAGTTCGAAAGGCTCCAGCCGTTGTGTTCGCCCCACCAGATGAGGTCCTAATAGTATATACTGTATATGATCTGTCATTTATGAGACATGAAAATCAAGTCTAAAGAAAGCTCATATAATAGAAATCAGTCTTCGTTCTCAACTTCCAAACCCTCCGGTGGCGGCGACGCTTCCCACGGTATGGGGTCTTCGTTCTCCTCAAGAGGCTGCGTCTCTTCCTGGTTGGTCTTTTCAATCTCCTGGACTTCCCCGATGTCCTGGGTCCCGACAAGGGTCGCGTCTGGCATGTCTACGTCCGTGGTTTGAGTCTGCGATGTCGAGGTGTCGACCTCGTCTTCTCTTGCTTCTAGAGTTTCATCCGTTTTCTTCCTTGATTTGCCCTTCTTCTCGGTGGGCAGCTTTGAAGGAAGCCCAAAGAGGGTCGTCTGTCTGGACAGGTCTTTCTTTTCCTTCTCTTTGCCCTTGCCGTTCGCTGGACCTGACATCAATACGTTGAGCATCCGTATTAAACGGGGACATGCAGACTTACGTTTGCTTTTGTCAAACTCGGCTGCTTCGACTTTGTTGAAAAAGCTTTCGCTTTTCTGGATTGGTTTGTTGAGCTCGGGTTTACGAGCGAAGGGATTCCGCTTCGTTTCGAGGGCGGATTTGCGCGCGAAAGGGTTTTCTCCTGTAGTAATTCGGTTAACTGTCAACACAGTATTCATTGGCGGCCCCTTACTTTTCGGAGAGGAGACAGCCGCATCAACTTCTTCTAACGCTCGTCTCTTGGGCTCTGCTTCAAATCCATTCGATGCGAAATCTTCTTCTTCGTCTCGTTTCCGCTTTCCATCAGGGGATGTCGAGCGCGCTGGCGTCTGGGCCACACGCGCCCTGACCGCTCGGGCAGTCGCATTAGAAGCAGTAAACTCCGTATGCTCGACGACACCAGCTGACCGCGTCAAACCAGGTCTCTCGATCTTTGGTGGAGGGTTGAAGTTTTGAAACGGCTTTGGGCGAGCCATGTACGCGTCTTCTTGATCCAGCTCCCGCCTCCGTTCCCTTGCCGCTTCCACTGGGGTTGGCCCTTCCTCCCGCCACCGTTTGATGGCTTCAATCTTCTCCTGCAGACCGATCAGCTTATAGAAACCTGCAAGCTGGCTAGCAGCAGCGATGGAGTGTGTAAAGTGCAAGCGCCTGGCAAGCTCGAGGACACGGGGTGCTTTGTCGGCTTTGCATGCTGCTTGGATAAGCTTGATGATCGATTTATCAAGTTCAATTTCGCGCTTGTCAAGCTCGGAGGAAGTCAGTTCGTCACCAAGAGCATCTCTGGCAAGGTCAATATGTATCCGTTCTCGAGCGGCTCTAGAATGAGTTATGAGTGAAAGAGTAAGCTACGGTGAGGGAAAAGAACGTACTTCTCCTCAACGGCCGAGTCATTTGGGTCTTTGTTTCGGAATGGCATCCGCACTGGAAGCTCCTGGGTGAGTGGTCTTGGGAAACCTGGATATTCTTGTCTGCCCTGTCATGCCATACGAATTTAACCAACAGCGCAAGGAACGTCAAGGGGGGGGGCACAAACTTTCAAGATAACGCATGTAAGGATATCCTGGGATAAGCCTACCGGCCAATACGATTCATCCTTCCCTTGTTTCCGCTCAAGTGTGTTCGTGTCCAATAAACGTGCCCAGGTCGCGCGGTTAGGTCGTCGGAAGTTGATCATGATGTGGACGTATCCCGCGGAATCATATACTGCTGGAGCCTGTGCATGTAGAAAGACGATTGAGCCGCTGGGCCTGGAGCAAAAGGAGGTTTCAAAAACGTACGCCCTCAGCAGTTATCCCAATCCATTTCAGAACATGGCCCTTCGGTATAGGCAAGGGTTTCGCTTGGAGTACCTCAAACTCTTCGAACGATATCAGAGTCGCTACCAGGCCCTGGGATCCTTTGTGGAAGTGTCAGGACACGAAAAGGGGAATACAAACAAGAATGACCAACCGTCAATAGTAGTGGCACCCGGCCGATGTACTACAACAAGATATTCTTCTCCAGCCGCCATCGTCACGTACTCCCCTTCGATTCCCAAAACAATGCGCTCGAGACCGGAGCCACTCAGAAGCGTAAGGTCCCCAGCGCTTGTGGCAATCGCGATATTGCCTAAGCCCTGAATATCCCCTCCCGACGCCGAAGGGTCTCGCAGCGAGCGCATGGGTCGTTCACCTCCAGCAGCCAGGCCGAGAATACGCTGTCCCACAGGAAGAACATATGTCCAGTCACCCTGGGCTGCCCAGGTCCCATAAGGTTTGTATAAGACTTGAGCGGGATGATCTTGCTCGGGTGGGCAGGCAAGAAGAGCACCACGTTCACCTGGACGACAAATATAAAATCGAACCAGCTTAATTGCGGCAGGGGTACTTACCTAGGTATCCGATATCATACTTGAAAGGATCCGAAAAGTGGTAGCTTTTCCGCGTCGATAAGTCATGGAACCCGACACTGACGATGTGGTGCGTGTCCTGATCCGTAACGTCAATCCATCCGACCATGTTGTAGGCTGTGATATCTATGAGCAATGGGCTAGTAGCCTAAGCAGTGCATTCCCACCAAGGTATCGCTTCTTCCCCTCCATTGGCGTGGAACCAGGCTGAAAGGCTGGTTGCGCCTTCGTGATGCTGACTGTAAAGCATGGTCTGAGTTGTGTCATTGCTCCGGTTCGTTTGACATACCCATTTCCTTCACGAAGCCATCTCCTGTTCTCCTCGTTCGCGTTGCGTCCTCTTGCTCATCATCTATACCACCACCAAGGTCATCGATGATCCAGTCTTCACCGTAGTCGTTACCTCCCTCAGCGCCAGCACCTCCGTCAACATCAGCATCGTCACCGAATAACGTCGGAGTCGATTTCCGTTTTACAGGTATGCCTTGCACGCTAGCAGCTGCACTTTGTTTCACGGAATCTGGAGAAGCTGCGGGGATTGGGTCTCTCCACCATGTAAGGACTCCCTCGGTGTCCGCCCATGCGAGCAAATTTTGAGATGGTGAAAATGCAATTTGGGTGGTCAAAGTACTGGGCGAGACCGCATGTCTGAGTTTCCCAACAAGTCAGTAATCCATATTCTCGATTCTCCATACCATAGTGTACTTACCTCCAAAGTACACGCTTCGTCTGTGTGCTCCAGACAAGTATCTCCTCCTTGCAAGCGCTCGCAAGATACACCCCATTGACCGAAAGCGCAAGGGCGGTCGTCGCTCCTGTTACGTTAGTATCTGAGAATGTGAACGACTTGTCCCAGTTTGGTCGCGAGATAGCGACAATTTCTATAGGCATGTTCATATTTTAAGAGCATAAACGGAATGAGCGAGTTGCACGTACCATGAGCCCGCGAAGCTGTGAAGAAGTGCTGGCCAGATGGGTGCCATATTGCAGAACAATCATGCATAAACTCTGTGGACCTGATACGCCATAAGGTTAAAGTGCTGAAATTCATGATGGAGAACTCGACCGTACTCGCTATCCACGACTGCCGGTATGACACCCTCAATGATCTTCTCAGTCCGAGGCTCGCCCTCGGATAAGTCCCATACAGTAATGGTACCGTCTGCACCACTGGCAGTCTGTCAAATGATATTTGGTGGGGTCTTGAGCAATTGTAGATCTTGGCAGACATACCAACAGCGTTCCTGAAGGATGCCATGTCACTTTCCGCACGCATTTCTTGTGACCACTAAGCACCGTGACATTAGTGATTTCGTTCAGGTCAATGATCTTGATTGTGGTTTCACTGTCCCAACTCAGTTCCCGGAAAGCAATGGAGCAGGTATATAGACATACTCTGATGCAACGGCGACACGCTTTCCTGCAGGATCGACAGCGAGAGCTCGAATACACACCCCTGGTGCACTCGCCACAAGGCCATGGAGGTCCGGTTTCCCTTGTGGGTAACTCCGAACCTCAGAGTCTTTGCCACCGGCTAGCCAGTAATCAGCCTGAGTTGACGGGTTCCATGGTTGGGTTCATTGGCCCCGGTATTGTTTGGGAAAGTAAGTCAGTGGAATCCAGAGCGAACGGTGTCACGCACAGCGCTAGCGATAGCTGTAATCCCTTCATCGGCTTCGTATGCAACCTCTGGTTCTTGGTATTGATCCTTGTCCATTTGCCATATTCGTACCAAGCTATCCGAGCCACCAGTGTAGGACAGCCTAGTTGTTCAAGACGGGATACATTGTCAGAAAACCATCTCTAGAAGGATGGACAGCGACACACTTTCCATCCCGCGAGAACGCAAGGCATGTATAGCCAGGCTCGTGGGCCGAGTTCGTCAACGTCTTGCTTGTGCTCGCCATAGCCAAAGGTTCAGGAAGAAGAGCAGCCTTGGAACAGTTATTGACTTGAAGAAGCGTCCACTCGCGTATTCGTGTGGCATGGAAATGTCACTTGCCGCGTCTGGTCACACAGCACGTGTTATGTGACCAACTCATATCTCTCTCCTACACTTCGCCTCCAAGCACTGTAAGGCGCGAGAGACCGCGGGCTCACAACAGCGACTGTGAGAACAAAGGTGTAAATATTACGACCTCCATCTACGCTGGAATTCTAACATGTCCAACATGAGGTGGCTAAATTATACCGAAATCTATATGTAAATAGCTCAACTGTAATCCCAGAGTCAGACCACAAATAGGAGGCAGGTAATTTAGTATGTCAATGTAGGAAATATTCTGACGTTAGATTTATACCACAAGGCAAGCATCTAGTAGCTTCTTGAATGGCTCGTTTAGAGCCGCGTCCTTGGATCCTTGGAAGCCTCGGAATCCTAGCCGGTCCAAGGACTTCCCCCAATCCCTCCTCTTGCGCACAAACGACAACAGGACGTCCCAATCGAGGTGGGGGTTCTCGAAGTACAGCCGACGAAGTTTGGGGAATGCTTCCCGTCTCGCGTCATGAGTGAGGAATGCGAGTATAGAGTCCACGCTATACCGAGAGAGGGAGAGGCTCTCGACATTAGGAGCTGCGTGGACGAGGGCATTGGCAATGTCAAAGCCCTCGAAGGGGCTGTTAACTGTGATGTGGCGAACGGAGAGGAAACGAGGAGCTTCTCGCTTGAGATGTCTCAAGAATAGCTGGATCTCCCTCGGAGATGCGACATTGCTGAAATCGAGCGTCAGCTCTTGGAGTGCTGGGGTTACGAGGGTTTCCATGAGACCTGTCAAGTAAAGTCGCGAGACGTCCGGACCCGGCTTGAGCAGCAAGGAGCGTAAAGACGGCATCTCGACGAAGTCCATAGTCCGGGCGCGATCGAAATCGACGGCTTCATCCAGAAGGGCAAGGTGGCTAAGGGATCGCAGTCCAGAAAGGAGGCCTCGGAAGGTCTCCGCAGGGAGACCAAATGCGGGAATTCCGCTTAGAGTGAGAGAGGCGAGTGCCTTGGTTGATATCGTTGTGGATATGGTGATAAGTTCCCCGAGGTCAAGATGCGCCAACCGGGGGAATGAGGATGAAGAGAACGTGGGTTCCCAAGTGTTGCTGCGAGGATGGTGGAGGACAATTTCCTGCAACAGGGGAGCCGGGGTTCGACCAAGGCCTTCCAGTAGCTCAGGGATGAATACGTTGGTGCGGACTTCCAAGCGACGGCAAACATGCATGTGATTGAGTATGGTGTCGGTGATGCGCGGGTACTCTGTATTACATGTTTGCCGAGGGTGGATTCCGCAAATAAAATGTTGTCTGAATGCGAGGTCCAAAGGCATTCCACGGGCACGAGCGAAATATAGATCGAGCAAGTCAACAGACTGCTTGACGTACAGGCGGATGCTGGTCCAAAGGCTCGGCGTTCCGACAGCCACGGCTCTCCAATATCTCGAAACATGAGACAGCAAGAGCTCTGGCCTTGTTTTGGGCCATTCGGGTGTTTCATCACCAAACAGAGTGGTGGGTTGCTCTGAGGATGAATCAAGCGAACTGGCCGCTTCTTTGAAGATCAAGCTCATGATCTCGACAGGTAGCCGCGAGATGCCTAACGTCTCTGAATCCCGTAGGATTCCCTGGAGCTTCGACGCCTCGCGACGCATAGCGTCCAATGAGCGTTCCGTTGCCCAGATCATGGACATGAGCCCGGAGAGCTCCTTCTCTATGGCGGGGCGATGTTGAATCATCTGTGGTCCGAAAACACCGTCATTAGACACCATTACATAGCACCACGAAATACAACTCACTTGTGGGTGTGGACGAGCGGTGGTCACTGTTGAACCGGCTGAAGTTCGTGCGTTTTTATAGCAAAAAGGACAGGTAGAGTCAACCGTCGTCCCAGGTACAGCTTGCGAGGGTTAGAGAGAGATTACTCACAGCTGAGTTGGAGGCGAGGAAACGAAATTTATGAATATCTCGAGGCAATGATTACGAAAATCATCTGCATCACGCTCCACTACAGCCGACACGATAGGCTCTTACCTGCGCCTAGAGCGGGGATAACAGAGGGCGTGATAGAGTCGTTGAGTTTAGCACCAAAGCATCCCTAATATGTGCTCTATTAGTCTCCCCTATTCAGACCAAAGAGTCAAAGTAAGATAGTCGTTACTTCTAGTGCTCTATGGTGGCCGGCCCCGTCTAATATGTCTAGCTTGTAAAAATCTGATCCCCCAGTTGCATTGGAGCCCCGGGTCCGACCGGCACGCTGCGCATCACTTTGCTCCGAGCGCGTGAATGGGAGCAGTGCCATCACAACATGAAGCCTTGCGAAACGGCGATTATGTCAGGACGATGGAGAGAGGTCCCGAGGAGCGTCAGAACGTCCGATGAACATGCATTTGGACTTGTCTCGTAAGTGCTAGTGCAGGATCTGAGACGTGGGATCAGCCTGCTACGTCCGTTTATGGCGAGCTCTGGTGGCGTTGCTGCGAAGAGTAAATTACAGCTTTGAATGTGCACAGAATTAGGAGAATTGCTTACCTGGAGTCGGTCAAGATGAGAAAAAAACGACCCAAAGTCATATAGTCATACTTTAACTTGGTGCGCTTCCGTAACTAGTGAGTAGATCTCGGAGATGGAATGCCGTCTTGAAACAACGAGCTCGGGAGAAATGAAGCCTTAGAGGGTCTTGCCAGTGGTCTCATTGCAGAAGAATTGAGAAGACCAAATCTCGACTTAGGCGTGCCCAAGGTGCGAAGAATCTCAAGATCCGCTGATGCAGTGTTGTTCCATCGAAGCTGCCTATTTCCTGTCTTCCTTGCATCAACCAAGAAGGCCACATGTTGGCGTTTGTAGAATCGTGCGTTGATAGGGTCATCATCACCTCGAGGAGGAGAGCGAGCTCCAGCGAGTACTTTGAGGTAAAACTGTCCAACTGTGGCGTTGATCGAACTATGTAATACAAGCGAGATGAGCCGCATGAGGCAATTAAACCCCTATGTTCCTGAGCGCACGAGTCCATTCAAGCTTCATCGCTCCCAAATGCTGACGATGCAAGGCGATCAAGCTGCGCAGCCATGGTACATTTGAGGTTTAGCCCCTGGTGCTGGTGTGGAGGGACAATACAGACAGATAAGTAGCAGTGTTTCGCAGCTGTATGCACCTTCATGAACACACAATGCTCACTTACAGAAACGTCGAAGTTTGGATTGAAGACGCAGACGGGCGAAAGCTTCCCCACCGAGAGCCCATCAAAATCGACCTGATTGATGACAGCATATCAGCAAACATAAAGCTGTCGAGGAATACAGTATGTACACTACCTGCATGTCCCGTTTCCAACGTCACAGGAGAAACACAGACCTACAGCGTCCACTGTCGGTCCCCGCTATCTCTATTTTGTGATATTTATATCGTTAGGCTGCACGGGGCGCGCTTGCGTGGCGCAAGATTTTATGTGGATAAGAATGGTCCAGGATCATCAGAAAACAATGCAGAGGGGAGGTTTCAGGGGAGTGGTTTGAGAACAGCAGGAGGGAAGTACAAAGGAGGTGTGTGACATGACGGTTGGGTTTTTTATGGGCAGAGGATCGAATGCTAACGAGTCATGACCCACAGGCAGCCTGGGGAGTGTCGAGGTCGAGATCCGTCGTGTGAAAGACATCATCAAAGTCGAACACCAACCAGATCCAGAGCAAGAGGGGAATGACGGGGAGAAGATGGATCTTGTGATGATCGACGATTTCAATGAGAAGCCCTGGCTGGTCGTCCGCTTCGACTTTTGGCACGGGGGGTCAACACCAGCCTCAACGACAGGACAGACTGGGCAGGACCGCGAGGGGAAGAAGTCTCGCCGCCGGGGTCTTGCAGCCGGTTCAGGACGTAAGCACTATCTATATCATCAGGACTTCACTTCAGAACGAAATATTGATCTGTTCAAACACATCCGCACCCATCCAGCATCGTCTGAGCCTCACGAAAGGGTGGCCCAACCTCGCTATGAGTTCAGAGGCCAAAAGCGTGCTAGAGAAGATGATTCTCAAGATGCAGCAGAGGAAGAACCGGTAGAAGCGGGGGACAGTGAGGCAGACAGACTACGGGTACGTCTACGTCTGCCCGACAGTGACCGAGCACCCAACACTCACAAACGATAAATTACCCAGCAGGAGTTTGAGAGGGAAGAAGCGGAGGGGAAACGCCTGCTTTGTAAGCTGCAGGTGAGCGCTCTTCAGCGTCCATTATACCTCTCCTAAAGAGGTGGCAGGAGCGGTTACGGGCCAAAAGGATGAAGAATCTGCAGATGCGAAGAATGCTTGGGGAGGTAGAATAAAAGAGACCTATTATACAGTTAATCCTCATTTTCGGTTTTTGGTCGCAACCCTGCGTTCCCAGTCAAAGGTTAATTAGCCCGCGCTCGTCTCTGGTCTTCGGCTTGCCGTAACTTTGAGATATTTGCTCTCAGAGCCTGTAACTCATTCTGTTCGTACGACGAGTATCGTGGGGCATGTATGTGGTCAGTCGAGGATATGGAGATCTATGATCAACTTAAAAACTCGCCTGCTTTCTGAGGATGAGTTCTTGTTGTTCCTGCTTGGCAATACGACATTCCTCCTACAAGTAAAGCTGCGCGTCAGTGTTTTCGTGGCGTGGCATAGATCAGGATGTACTAAGAGTTCGTCAATGTCTACCATTTTCACATCTTTGGTTTGAGCGTTCCCGATCTCGGCTAAACCACTCTGTGATAAAATAGCTTTATGCTTTGGGGCGGTATCGATGCTGGCAGAGTCATCGTCCTTGGAATCGACTGCCAGTGCAAGGGCAGCGGGCATGGGGTTTTCAGCGCCGCGATGGAGGACGATGACATTCGAATCTGCGTATAAGTCATCCCAATCATCCTCGGGTGGCACCGGGCCACTCCCTAAGTTGTGGGTTGAGCTACGATTCAGCTCTTCCTTGAGGGGCCGCCCTCCTGAGACAGCATCCTGGTCACCGCTCTTGCGCCTGAGGACCTGGGGTCGGGGGTTGCTGGATGACGCCTCAGTGTCACGCGAGTTCTTTTTGAGGCGCGAGATGCTTTTCTTGGCCCCCTGCAATGTCGAAACCGAGCCAGCAGTTGGTCTCATGACTGCGAGGAAAGACTTCATAACAAGGCATAGTTCTCGCATAGAAGCAGTGTCGGCATCATTACTAATAGGTTCACCAGCGACAGTGTCAGCCGTTTTGGCGGGAGCCCGGAAGGGCGGCGCATGTTCGGTATGAAGCCTAAGCGCAGTAGCATCTGTTGTCGGGCGAGCGTGATAGGGGGAGGGCCGCCGACGTTTGTGCCTTCGCTCACTCTTTCGGTTGGGAAGGGAGTCGACAAGACTAATAGAGGGTAAAGTGACTTCTGCCTTAACTGGATGAAGGTCCTGGTTACCGTCCACTTGCATCGCGCCGTCGTTGGCTTCTTCTTTTACGGCACTCCGACGTGCTCTCCTCTGTGCGCGTTCGGATCTGACTGTGAAACTACATCAGTGCGAGGCCGATAATGCGAGCGAGAGAACCCACGTCGTGTAAATTTTGGGGCCAGTGGTAATCGAGGAGCATCTGAGTCGCCGCTCGTGGGGACATAAGTATCGCCATCATCCTCTGAGTCACTGCTGGTGCTGCAGATGGCAATATCGTGCCCACCCGTCGTCTCACGACGCGCCGGTTTCCCCGGTAAAGCCGTGCTCAAGGACGTGCGAGGGTTTCGAAAGCAGAAAGTGTAGACTGCATGAGGTCGTTTGGTGCCTTCTACGGCTCTGCCTCTAGCATCCTCCATAGCCCATATTATGATTTCGACGCCACCTTGGTCTATGGTACACAGAAGTGAGTGAAGCGGTCCCGTTGGTCTTCGAAAACTGCAATAGACGTACTTGTGCTGCTGCGTGACGGTGGCACGCGCAGGACAGAGCCCGCAGTAGCTATAGCACCGGTTTGAGTTCTCGACGAGAAGACATCATTGGCATCGGACGCAGCGATAACGTATCCCATCTCAACACTGCGATCCCCAGTCGAGCGGAAGGAAAGGACTTCAGAGTAAAATGAAGCATTCGATAGTAGGACGGCCGATTTTGGTTGTCGCTTGCATCGCACTACGTATTCCTACAGGCAGACTTCATGATCGCGCTTGATCACTGCGTCGATGTGCTCACCTGGCCTTGTGGTAATGCCACATCGCAGATCACCCGGTGAGTTTCTGTGAGGTCAACTGTCTCGGGTAAATTGACGACCTCCACCCCATCCGAGTTCTCAAGCCAGACTTGAAACCCTTGAAAGGTGATCATTGCTGCTGCGAGTGAGAGCGAGGATCCAGAGGGAGGTAGCCATAAAAAACAAGGGATCACCCGTACACGCGGTGCATCGAGCAGGTTCGAATGTGCCTGGAGACGCGGGGACCTCAAAAAGAGTTTGGCTAGAACGTCGTACCACAAAGTCTCGGCCTCGTGCGCTGACCTTGTGAGTGTCAGTCCTACCAAACCCCACACTATCAGTGCTTCTTGAAGAAGTCAAGTTGGGGACTTGATCGACCAATGCTCGGACGACGGCGGTGCACGGGCATCCTCAATTTCGTAAAGCGGCTCGGTGCGTGTCTCCTGACAGCCCTCGCGCTGGGACAACAGACGGAGACACACCAGCCATGAATGGCAAGTCGCCGCCTGTGTTAGATAGGTTCCATGACCGGGTATGATACTCAACATGTCTCTATCCCTTGATTTACAATCTGAGTTCTAGTTCAAGAGTTAGAATGACACGGATACCTAAAAGCAAAAATGAAAAACCCAAAATCACGAACTCACAAATTTCAAAAACATCTTTCAGCATCCATCTTCTATCACCCCACACCCCGACCCTCCATCACACCCCCACTCTTGCCCTTATGTAACATCCTCACAGCTTCGCCTTCACCCCCACCTTCTTCACCCCCATATCCACGCCTTCCTCCTCTCTCATCACCTTCTCAAAGTCCCTATACTTGTAATAAAGCTTGAAACTCTCTGGGTTCGCAACTGTCCCGCTCGGCACCGCATCAACGCCAGAAACGATCTGTTTCACCGCTATTTCGATTTTCTTGCCGTTTACCGTGTACTGTTAAGAATATGAGACGGGTAATGAGACATATGGCCTTGGCGTAGGACATAACACTCACCGGTATATCCTCAATCTCAAATATACCCGCCGGTACATGCCTCCGACTCAACCCCCTCCTAACAACCTCCCTAACCCTCTCCCGAATCTCCCTTCCCACCTTCCCCCTCTCCCCCTCCCTCATCTTCAAAAACAGCAACACCCTCTCATCCTCCTCCCCCTCCCTCCTCTGCCCGACACAGAGCACGTCTTGTACACCCTCCAAGCCTTGAACATCCCCGTTGACAAGCGCGTATATCTCTGCGCTTCCAAAGCGCACCCCACTGGGGTTTAGAACCCCGTCGCTCCGCCCGAGGAAAACGAATCCCCCGGTCTTAGGGTTGTGGACGATGAAATCGCCCTGCCTCCACACGGGGTTCGAGGGTGGGTTATGAGGGGAGGGAGGGAACGAACGGAAGTACGCGGAGAGGAATTTGGAGTGGGTTGGGGTGTCGTTTAGGAAGTACAAAGGGATGGAGGGGTGTGAGCGGGTTATTACCAGCTCGCCGGGGGTTTGGGAGTTACGGGGGAGGGGGGTACCGGAGGGGGTGAAGATTGAGACGGACATGCCGAGGCAGGGGCCTTGGAGTTCTGGGGATTGGGGCGGAAGGGTAAGTTCTGAGTGTAAAGGAGCCGAAATGAGAGGAAACTTACCGCCGGCGTATAAAGGTTTGGACAATACACAAGTCACAACTACCAAAAAACAAAACCCCAGTCAGCATCACCCCAACACCACCCCCTTCCCTACCCCGAGTACGCGAATAAATACTCACGAGCACAAAAAACATCCGTCCCCCCACTCGAGCTCCCGATATGCAACTTCTCCCCAAACGCCTTGTGCGCCCATGTCATCAGTTGAGCGGTCAACACCGACCCCGTAACCGTCATTTCTCTCAGACCTGCGAAGGAGCCGACGGAAAGGGGGTCTATGGAGCGTGCCTGGAGCTCGGAGAGGAAGCGGGGGGAGGTGCCGAGGACTGTTACACTGTGGGGTTGGAAGGGTTGAGGATTTGGGATTGTCAACAAAGGAGAAAAAGAAAGAAGGGATATCGGAGGATAGGAGTGACCTACCCAGTCCAATCAATGAACCTAAGATATTCCCTAATGTCAGGATAAAACGGAGAACCCTCGTAGAGTACTATACGAGCTCCGCATGCGAGGCCCGAGAGCATGAAGGGCCACATCATCCATCCGGTCTGAAAGGTATATATGACTTTCATGAACAAAGAAGACGGTGGAGAACTTACGGTTGTATACTGGAAATAGACGTCAGTAGGTAGTATACCGAAACCGACATAGCAGTCTTTCTTGCTGTTCATAAGTGCACCCTGAGGTGAACGTTAGCGCAGATCCGCGGACATATGAGGGAAGTGTCAAAGGACATAAGATCAACACAAACAGCGCCGAAACGCGCCGAAACAATCAATGAACGCATACTTACCCCTGCAGAATGCACGATACACTTTGGTGGCCCACTCGTCCCCGAGGAATACAAGATATAAAGTGGGTGATCGAAAGGAAGCTGCTCGAACGTTAATGAATAATCTTCCCCAGCCGACGATGGAGTGAGGAAGTCGTCGATCGTCTGACTGTTCGTATCAGGACCACATCAGCCTTCGCGAAACAAGAGCCAACCAAAACATAAACCAGTACTCACCACCCCTCAACCTCGACAACCTCCCCGCTCCTCTCGCTTCGGAGTACAACACACCTCTCAAGCCCATACCCAGCCTCTCTCAGTCTCCGCTCCACCTCCTTGATCTTCTCCGTAATCCTGACGGCCTTCCCCGCGTATACGGTCTCGCTCGACGCGAAGAGGATCTTGGGCCGTATTTGCGAGTAACGGTCAAAGATCCCAGAGGAACCCATGTCAGTTGCTGTACTGGAGAATATGGCGCCGACGGAGGACGACGCAAGCGCTATGACTACGCCAGTTATCGAGTTTGTTATGATCGCTGGGTAATGTGAAGCGCGTTAACACGATTCCCCAACACGCGGGCGACAAGACTCCTCATACCAGCAACCCTATCCCCGACTTGCACACCAGCCCTCTTCATCCCGCCAGCCATAACCCTGACCATCTCCCTCAGCTCACGGAAGGTATACTGCTTCACACCGCTGAACTGGGTCGATTTCCATCCTCTGACGGTCGGGTGGAGATCGTATTCGTAGGCGGCTGTCACGGCGATACCGTCGTCGTTTCTCCAGAGGAGGTTCTCGGCGTAGTTGAGGCGGGTGCCGGGAAACCAGGCTGGGCGTTCGGGTATAGCGCCTGGGGTGACTATCTGCTCGGAGTACGTTGAGAAGGGATGCAAGAGATTGGACACGTGAAGGGAAAGGTACCTTATCGGGCTGAGGTTGGACTGACGAGATGATACCCATGAAATCCCACAGGTCGAGCCAGAAGGTATAGTCCGACACGGAGTACGCATGGAGATCGTTGTAGTCCTCTGCATCGCGTTCACGAATAGAATGAGCTGGGGGAAAGACAGGCTAGGCAATATCTACGCACTGAGATTGAGCCCCCTCTTCATGTTAATCTCCCTCCTCAACTTCTCGCATACTGCATGGCCTGGGTACGCAGGGGTCCACAGTAGCTTTGACTCCTCGAAATTGAAACGTTCCGGGGAGGCCATCGTGCACTAGAAACCAGCTTTAAGCGCGGGAGGTGCAGATGGTCTGAGTAGCAGAATAAAGATGCGAACAAGGGAGTGTGGGGAAGACGGGACATGAGGACGGCATTGTGTTAACTTAACTTCGGTCACAAACACCGAAGACATGGTCATCAGTGTGTGGTTGCCAGGTGTCTCAACATTAGTCAAATACAAAGTCGTACATGCGGTCTGATGGCGTAGTTGGTTATCGCATCTGTCTAACACACAGAAGGTCCCCAGTTCGAGCCTGGGTCAGATCATTTTTTTTGGTTAGTTCTGAGGACGTCACATTTTGTCACGACAATTCTTGCCAAAAGCGTGACTGTCCAATCACGGTATGTCCCTCTTTGCCTTCCCTACATACACCTATCCGACCGCGACATGATCTTATCACTACTATCATAACACCACCAACGCGATGACCAGCTACGTCTACGAACTACCGACAACCGGCGCCATCTCTTTCGCCGACGTCTGCATCGACACGACGCAGGGCAACGTCTACACTCCGCATATCGCGGAGGTTACACAGGCGAGGGCGAATCTACGCGGTGTGCTCAAGGAGAGCAAGAGGACGGAGAGCGGGGATAAGGATTATTTAAGGATTATTAAGGTGCGGGGCGCTTCAACCATTGTTCTATTCCGCTGTCTTAATGAGTGCGGATGGGATATAGGTCCTAGATGATTACATCCCGCAGCTATACGGGATCATGGCGTGTGTCGCGTCTGGTGAGATACGACTGAGACATGACCCTAGTAAGTTCCTCCCCGACGTCTGGTTCAGATCGGGTTAATTGGGCTGATACAAGCCGATTCTATCTCTCCCTGATACGCTCACCCCCCTCCCGTGCGGCAACTCCCAGTATTCAGCTGGCGCACAACCCTCTCCTCAACCCTCTTCAACACATCCCCCCGTGTCTCTCTCCCCACCCTCCACGCCGACCTCTCCTCCACCCTCCTAACCTACGCATTCGCCCTCTCCAACTTCTCCCACTCCGTCGTCTCCTCTCTCGGGTCATACGAAACCGAGCGCGCGATAAGCGATAAAGAGCGCAAGGAGAAAGACGAGAGGCTCAACTTCGGGGTTACTTTACTTTGCAGAGCGAGTGGGGTTTTTGCAGAGTTGAGCGACGGGATATTAGGGGAGATGGAGAGGGAATGGGCCGGTACGGGTGGGTGGGTGAGGCCGCCAGATCTGGGAAGGGAGGTAAACGCTGCGCTGGCAAAGTACGTCCTATTCTCTTCCCTACGCTCTCGACCCAATCATGGGGTGCACGGGTATGCTCATCCTACGGAAACACTAGGATGGCACTTGCAGACGCCCAAACGCTCGCAATCCGCAAACTTCTCTCCAAATCCGCGTTCGATAGCACGTTCTCCCCCGGCCCTCCCCTCCCCAAATCACACCCCTCCACAGCTCTCCTCGCGAAACTCCACCTCGAATGCGCAACGCTTTATTCGTCGGCTAGGACGTTGGCTATGACGCCTGCCAAGGCCCAGTCTAGGTCAGGATCTGCACAGGGGAAGTCAGCTGGGAGTGCGTTCAAGTCGAATTTTGGGTCCAAAACGAGTAACGAAGGGAATGGAGGTGGGAACATGGAAGTGTCTACGATACTACTTAAATATCTCGCGGAGGAAAGCGCGTTCCATTCAGCCCTAGCCCACAAATGGCTCGGTGTCGATGCCGGGGAGAGCGGGAATGAAGGAAAAGGCGGGGAAGCAGTCGGGTTTCTTATATGGGCCAAGAAGGAGCTCGATGGACTCCATTCAGGAGGCAAGGGCTTGAGTTTCGGAAAAGGTGTGGGTGGGAGCAAAGGGGGAGCCGACGAAGGCAAAGGGAAAGGAGGGAGGAAAAAGAGGATAGAGGACGAGATGAAGAGCGTGGGGACGTTTTTGGAGCATTATAAGCGGATCAACGACTCTGTGCGTTTCTCCTCTACGTCCTGCTTGTCATGAGGAATGCTGACACTGCCTCACAGCTAACGTTTAACCCCGTCCCCTCCCAAGCCTCTCTCCAAGCCCTAATCCCAACCGGCCGTCTAGCGGTGTCCGCAAAACCGTACGCACCATCCGACCCGGCGTTCGGGCCTGGGTCGAGGGGGTACTCGAAGGTGAAGGTGCGGGGGGACCAGGGTGATGACTACGCGTTGGGGATTGAGTCATTGAAGATTGGGGAGGCGAATGACATTGAGGGTGAGAGGGGATATACAGGGTATGGGAATGAAGATGATAGTGATGAGGAGGAAGATGTGGGAGTTAGCGGGAGGAGTACGGCGGAGAGAACGTACGTTGGTGCTGGGTCTTATTTCTAGGTGCGCAGGGAATTCCGAACGCCGAATTGGAGAAGCTTTTGAACAAGTATATTGTAGATGTAATATTTGTAGGTATATGTTGTACATCCTTCGCGATACATTTCTGTCGTTGGTTCTCCCCTCAAGTCTCCTAGTACGCGTGGCGCACGACCTATTCAGGATATGGGGGAAGGCCCCATTCCTCGGGCTTGAATTCCTCGATTGAGCGTAATATCTGATCGGGTAGATGTACGCCGGAATATTCGAGGTTGAGGAGGTTCGGATCGGGAACCCAGACGACTGGCAGTGCGACGGGTCAGTATAACCTCCACGACACCTGAAGCTCTCAAAGGACAAGATCTGACCTGACATCCCAGCCCTCTTCCCAGCCTGCACCCCCGGAACCGCATCTTCAAAAACCAGTCCCTTCCCCCTCTCCACCCTCTCCTCCACACTCACGCCTTCCCCCTCCCCCTCCCCAACTACCCTCCCCAGCTTCTCCCTCGCTGCACATAGAAAAATATACGGATCCGGTTTCCCACTCGTCTTCCCAAGCACATCATCCGCACATACCACCCTCTCCTTCTCCCTCCCCTCCCCATCCCTAATCGTAAAATGCCCAAACACCTCCTCCTTCAGATTCGCAGACTTGAGGAGGAAGTTCCGTCGTTGTGAAGCGGTGGCTACAGCGATCGGGATATTGTGCGCTGCAAGGTGAGCGAGGAGTTTGGGGACACCGGGGAGGGGACGGACGGTTGGCCAGAGCGCGTCTTGGGCGGGGGTGCGGCGGGAGAGGTATTCGGGGACTGTGAGGGAGATGCCGGGGAAGAAGGAGAGGAGGTGGACAGCGGAGTCATGTTCGACTGGGAGGTGCGGGTGCGGTTAGGTGGGTAGCGGGGTAACGAGAGGAGGAGCGTACGTTTACCCATAAGCCCAGCTTTGATCTCCCATGTCATCTGCACCCCGTATTCCGCGAGGATATCATCTGTGAATCACGCAATCGATGTCGAGGTAAGGTGCATCGTAATATTGGGCGTACTGGTGACTTTGGTATAAACTGCCTCAGTGTTGATTAGCAGTCCTGCAGAACGCGATCGATCTGTGAGTGATCGGACTCGATTGCGGAAGAGAGGAAGTACCGTCCATGTCGAAGATCACATATTCGATCTTGGGTCTTGGGGTCGTCATCGTTGGTCGAGGTCTTGATTATTGTGGAGCTTGTACAGCGTGTCTATTTCGAAGAAGGTCTGGGAGGAGGATGCTGCTCAGAGCACATGCATGATATTTGGCCATGCTCGGACAGGCTTCCGACGTCTCATGTCCACCACCATCACGATGGCACCGAATTCGACCGGATCTGCCAGCAGCATCTGCTACTGCTACTAACAGTAAGTACTCCAAGGATCACTTGCCAGTGCTAGACCATGCTCATCCATCAGCCTGAGTATTGACCTTGACACTACTAGCACATGGTGCACGTGAAACACGCCGACTTCATCTCATGTATATATAACCAATCGGTGGTCTGCTAATCCAACCCTCGACCCAACCACTTATGGAGCAACCTCATTGTATTCGCGAGGATGTTTGGCGCCTGCTGGCAGATTAACGAGAGGGGAGGCACGAGTCACTGCTGCATATTGACCGGATACCGACACCCCAGTCAACGAACTGAGAACATTGAGTACAGTACTGCATCTACGTTTCTGTGGGCTTTCTCGTGATCTCCTACTCACTAACCATGAATGATCATCCCTCCAGTACAGGTGCCACTCAAGCACCATTTTCCCGAAGCCATCTGTGGTGGCTTGTGCAAACAATACAACGCACTTTTTCATAGATCCTGATCAGACGCTGAGCGTCTTCGACTTATGGAACCTTCGTTCCGCGCTTCGTCACTGGAGGCAAATGCATGGGTTCCCTGTCAACGTTATAAACCTCTCCTTAATGTTATCTACCCTGCAGAAACCCCACCACCACCACCGTTCTCCTTCAATTATACCCCATTTCTAGCAATTTTCTGGAATTTACGAAGCGTGCAACCCACTGTTGGTCGCTCGTGCACCCCCCCCCCCCAAACCGCATAATTTGCAAAAGTGAGTGAGCTTCCACAACTTTGGGCTAGGCTAACGATCCGAGTCATCAAGCCTACCGCCTCATCTACGATGACCCAGGTCTTCAACGTCGTCCTCATCGGTGAATGTGGAGTCGGAAAGAGCTCTATCATCAATCTTCTAGCCGGGAGGCCCATCGCGGGCATTTCACTCGATACTGAAATGGTCACCAGAGAACCACATCCATATACCATATCTCTTGGCTCAGGCCAATATCGGCTGCATGACACTATGGGTTTCAATCAACCCATCTCTTCAGAATTCGAGCATCTCACACCTTACAAACAAGCACTCGACCTTCTTCGTTCCCTGAACGAGGAGGTTAGCCTCCTTCTTTTATGCATGCGAAATGATAGAATCACATCCTCGCTTGCGCGTATCCACTGGCTATTCAACGACTTCTTCTTCGGCGGGGAGGCTCGCATCGGATTGGTCATTACCCACCTCGAGAGAGAGCCAGTCATGGACGACTGGTGGACTCGAAACGAGGGGAGCATCAGGAAGCACAAAATCCAATGCTTGGGACATGCATGCATCACCACAGTCGGTGGTGGAATGACGCCCCAGGCCAGTCGTTATCAAGAATCGAAATCGGCAATCGAAGCCCTGTTGAACAATCACACATCAGGACACCCCCTGCAACTCTTTCCCGGAGGTCTACCCAAATCCGCTCTGCGCGATTTGGAGCAGCATGGTGGGCTTAACGAGGCCGAAGCCACTACACTCGTGGGGACCATCCTTAAAGAAGTCGAGCCGCCCAACATCCCTAATATCGTCCTCTTCGGAGAGGCAGGCGTCGGGAAGAGCTCTATCATCAATCTTCTTGCCGGAGCGGAAGTGGCATCAATCAGCTCAGACATTAGGGGCTGTACTTTAGATGCCACAGGTTACACCATTACCACTGGTGATAACCGCCAAATTCGCATCTACGACACTGTCGGTCTGAATGAACCAAAAATAGGACCTACCGGGTTTGCTCAGGCCATTCAAAAAGCCGCTGATCTCATTCGCTCCTTACGCCAACACGGTGGCGTTGATCTACTACTGTTCTGCATGCGAGGCAACCGCGTCACTGAGACAGTGCAGAGCAACTTCCGGCTATTTCACGAATTTCTTTGCGACGCGAAGGTGCCTGCCGCGCTCATTATTACTAATCTCGAGGGTGAAGAGAACCTGGAGGATTGGTGGAGTCGAAACGGAGAAGCTCTCTGCAGGGACTACGAAATCAAAGCGGTCGGCCATGCTTGCGTCACCACAATGAGAAACCCTCAAGGCATCTACCGTGATAAGGTCGAGCAATCTAGGCAGTCTGTTCTGACTTTACTCGAAACAAAATCTGGAACGAGACACCGATTCGTGATGGACGAGCACTGGCTCGAGAAATTCCTGAAGAGGCTGGTCATGTTTGTTGTTCGCATAGGAGGCATCTCGTACAAGGAGAAGCAGTTGATGAAGAAGTTGATCAAACGATGCGGCTTGCCTAACGAATATGCCAAAGAAGTTGTCCGCCTCGTAGGCAACCCAGTTAACTAGTTAGCTACCGCTACCAGTAGGTAAAGATATCTTGGTTGTATGACATATACGATCGAGTGCGCATAGACCAATTCCTGGACGCAGAATGGGACCAGGTCTGTGAGAAAAATTCGTCCGCTGATCAACGTTTGTGCAGGCCCGTACCGGACCGTAGGCTGACTAAGCTTTGTCGTTATTTGCATCGATTTGTTCTAGGCTTTGTTCGTGCTGAACGTGCTCTTCCACGTACGCTCGAGTTCATCGTTTCACAGGTCGTTGTCGGTATTATGAGTAGTAAGTTGGTTATATATGCGCATGGCCAACGGCTGCTGAATAATTTCATTTTAGATCATCAGTCTGCATTGGGCGTCCGTTCCGCCGTGGTCGCTGATGTTCCCCTAACGGGCGATGTCGAACGATTTGTAACGTATGCAGTATTGCGACGAGACTTTGCCTTTTTAGGCACACAGCTTATGTAATTGCCCCGACGCTCGTACTGTCTTCCCTCAGGGGGTACTGTTACCCGTCGTCGCATCCTGTGTAGCCGAATTTGTTTCGAACGTTGAGCCGCTTACTCGCGAGCAATTATTTGGACTTGCTTCAGAGCATGGCATTCCGTGGACTCGCCGTGCTCGGCTGTCATGGATCAAGGACGAACTCAGATCGCACGTCTGCAATACGTCTTGCGCCTCACGGCTGTACATCTTTCGTTCCATAACGCGGCCTAGGCGTATATTACCGCGGCCCGTTGAGACGCCTGGTGGCGATCATTTGCTTGCACGTGAAGCAGAACGCGCTAGCCACATTCGTTCAGTAAACCAATCCAGAGCCAGAGATGATGCAGCTCGTGACCGTGAACGTGACGCAAACGCTGCTAGTCACAGACGGCGGCGAGAACGACAAGCAGTTACTCCAATTGTGGATTTTCCAGAAATCAAAACGATGGAAGACAAGCGCCGCATCATCGAACAGTGGCAGCGAGAGATGGGCGTTCTGGGCACCGCACGAGGTGCTTGTGCAGTGTGTTCCTATAATGTTCCTGAGAGCACATTGGAAGAGGTTGCGTACGAAGATATGCCATTCAATCTGCTTCGGAACGATGTGCTTCCTTCCAATACGTGGCCGGCATCTTACGACTTCGAGTTGTATCGTCGGGCATTATTGTATCCGAAAGGTATGACCTCTACCCAGAACAAAGGGCCATTACTTCTTTGTCCTTCGTGTCGGCGAGCTCTGTTTGCTACCCAGCCTCATCAGCCTAAAAACGCGCTTGCCAACTTTCAGTATTACGGACGCGAACGCCTTGATCCCGCTGCCCAGGAGGCATTTAACACGTCTTCACCTTTCGATCTCATCTTAGTCTCAAGAGCTCGCGCATCTACTATCACTTTCCATTATAATACGCGGTCTGGCAGAGGTGGTTATGCGCCGGAAGAAACCGCTCAGCGGTACAACAGAGGCAACGTTGCAATAATACCTCAGGAACCGGGCGAATTGCGCAAGGTATTACCGCCCCGTGCAGACGATATTCGGGACACCGTATGCGTTTTGTTTACCGGAGGGAGGAGACGGCCCACTGCTGAGATGCTTAAGAAATTCAAACCTGTGTTGGTCAGGAAAAGCCGCGTGAAGGCTATGATAGAATTTCTGGTAGCCAATAATGAATGGTATCGTACGTCTGAAATCGCGTATAGCGAGGATACAATGGCTGATTTGTTCGGACCCGACGCCTCAGACGAAGATGAAGGTATTTTGAAGCACATGGAAATACACCATCTATCGGACTCGGGCTCGGCTATCTCCCAAGATGAACATGGTGAAGCGGACGAAGACGATCTACTAAAAGATTGTGTGATGGACAACGTAGCATATACCCAGGGAGACTTCTCGCCTCGTAGTCGTGAGTCTATGAAGGCCCATGCCCTTGCTTACGCATTGGATAGAAAACGTTTTCTGACATCACGAGCAGGATCTCAGTATCTAGGTGACGGTGATCCAGGATTGATGTCGTATCTCTTCCCGCACCTGGATCCAGGTCTAAAATCAAACATTTCCGTCCTCAACGTTTTTGCAGGCAAATCCGGGCCGGAAAATCCACGTGATTTGTGGGCCTTGCATTATTAATCACGAGCACCATTCCATAGAACCTCCTATTCTGAGTGCCCAATTGACCTCTTCCTGTCGTTCAGATAACCGTTGCTTTTACTGTTACCTTCCGTGAACACATCCTAACGCCGTTATGAGCATTGATAAGCATCTTTCCTCCCTGCAGTCGAGCATACTGTTAACCATCCATACAGATAATCAGCTCCCCGATGGCGTTCGCAGGGCCGTTTCAGATGGTGTACCCCTCACGGGCGACACCGACCGTTTTATCCAGTATTCTGCTTTGCGCCGCGACTTTTCTTATGTTGGTCATCAACAAGCAGTACCTGATACTCGCAGTTTACACCCTCAAGGCGTGCTGTTACTAATTATTCCTGAGTCTCTGAGTATCCTTGTAGAGGAGATTGAACACCTCACGCGCGAGAACTTGTTTTCGCTCGCCACTGCGCATGGCGTGGTGTTCACCCGGCGGGCGCGGTTATCTTGGCTCCGTGACAGCCTCCGCACCCATTATTGCAACACATCATGCGCTAGAGGATACTATATCTTTCAGACCATCAGACATCCCCGCCGTATACTTCCATGGCCTCCGATTGCGCCGCCTGTTAATCATATG